>QNQO01006878.1:0-100310 GCA_003290165.1 Berberis thunbergii | reverse complement strand
TTGATCTTCTGCAAGATCTCACAGGGTCCAATCTTCCGCTCCTTAAGCTTATTATACTCTCCAACAGGAAATGATCAGAGTATACTTCGCCAAACAAAATCACCAACATCCAAAAGTATCTGACGACGGTGACTATCGGCCTGAACCTTATACTTGGAATTACTCTCGTGAATGGCCAGCTCATTTGCTCATGGATACCCCGAAGATGTTCTGTCATCGCATCTACCTTGTGACACAAACGACCTACATGTGGAATAAAGGCTAAGTCAAGCACCCCGGGTGGATTCTTACCATAGACAATCTCAAATGGGCTCATTCCCGTGGTTTTGTTCTTCGACCTATTATAGAAAATTCTACTTGAGGTAACGTCAAATCCCACTGCTTTGGTTTAGTTCCTGCCAAACTCCTCAAAATGTTCCCGAACTCCGGTTCACCACCTTGGTCTGACCATCTATGAGACCCTAAGTGGGCAGACCTGGGGTGAGGACGAGGGTTTATATCTAAAATTCGTTATTATTAAAATTTTACCAAAAATAGCAAAGTCCCAATAATCATGCTAAAACAAAATACGTAATAAAATAAATAATCTTCCAAAAATCTGACCCAAATCGGGTTTAGAATCACTTCTTAAACAATGAATGAAATATTACCATAAAAGAAAAAAATTACTAAAATTGTGGATTTGAAAGGGGAAATAGTGGATTTTGGCCTCGAAAAGAGGTTATGCTTAGTGGCCACGACGTGCGCACCGAAAAGAGCTTTCCAAATTGGGGTAATATGCGCGATTCTGATACCCGTAGCCAAAATTATGGCCAAAATACCAAAATGCACCCAAAACTGCCCCACTTAGGAAAATATCACGATTTCCTACCATCTTTTCACTATCTGTCAAATCAAGGTATCTCATTGCCAACAACGTGTTATCTGACAGCTCAGCATCATCTGACTCGAATCCTTTTGCATCATATACTATGTCAAACACTAACCAACACCTGATTCACAAAATAGTGAAATATATTTAGGGGGGTGTATTGTATATGGATTCTTATGGAATTGATAAATAATTTGAAAAGTCCATGGACTCTTTAAATATCCACAGACTTTTTAAATTGTCCACGGACTTCTGCTGATTTCTTAAATCCATAGACTTTTGCTACACAGACTTTCTAGAGATTTATGAAAATCCATGGACTTTGTATGAATGACTTTTATAGATTTCTAATTATTTGCAAGATAAAAAAGAAGTTTGTAAATAGTGATGAAACAAAAAACGTCCATAAAATAGAGATACATGTGCTAAAAAAACTAGAAAAATAAAATGTCGTTAATTAACATCTTTAAAATAAGAAGTAAACATCCATAAAATTGTATTATGATCATTCTTCTCCTTCATGGTCATGGTCACTTTCTTCATTATCATTGTTAGCAACATTGATGTTTGCTTGAGCTGTTGCCCACATTTGATTAGCAATACTCATTCTCCATTGATTAGCATTTTCTCTTTGCTGCTCTTGGGTTTGAATATCATCACATTCAAAATTATCTTCATCATTCTCTACCGGATCATTTTCTGGTTCAGGAGGAAATTCATCTGTCTTGGCAGAAAATTATGCAATCCTGCACATGCCAAAACAAGCTCCGCTTGTGTCTTGTAAGGAAATGGTGGTGCTGATTTGAAAATTGTAAACCGCGACTTGAATATTCCAAATATTCTCTCAATTACGTTCCTCAATGAAGCATGACGAAGATTAAATAACTCAATTGCGTTGACAGGATGGTTTCCTGGACCGCCAAAATCTTTGAGATGATATCGAGTGCCACGAAATGGAGATAAAAATCGACGTCGGTTTGGAAATCCACAGTCTCCAAGGTATATTTACCTGATCATAAAAAAATGTGCAATTAGTATGTTTATACTTTATACTATATGGTATATAATTCAATAAGTTTGCTGCATTTTTAATGCATGTAAAATTATACCTGATGGTATTTGAGTCCATTTTGTCTAGAAATAGCATCATTTAACACTTTCGAATCATGAGCAGAACCCTCCCATCCACTAAGCACATATATGAATTAAATCAAAGTTGCAAGCTGCTAAAACATTTGGTGATAGTTCCCATGACGGTTCCTGAATCTACTGACCTCACGTCCAACAACCGTTGCAGGAATATGTGTGCCATCAATAGCTCCAATACAATCCTAGAAAAAAGAAAAATAATTACAACATATGTACAAAAAGAAGAAAAGAACCAATATTAAAGCAATACAGTGATATAAATATTTGCTATAAAACTTACATTGCGTACCTTAAAGAAAGGATAAAACCTTGTACTTTCTCTTATGTTAGGTGTGTGGTATCAGGTAGCGGTGGTTTAGCCATGAACACTGGAGCTATTGTATTCAAGTTCTTCAAGATTTTGTTGAAACTTCTGCTAACAGTGAAATGAGATCGCTCGAATACCATTCGAGGTTCACTATATCGATTGTTTTGACCGACAACTAGTAAAAAGGTCGCAAGCATTTCTTCAACACAAATATATCTAATACTCCGTAGAGGTGTTTTCTCTTGTATGATGACACATAATTTTCGAAACACTTCAGGATACATTCTGTAGACATCCCGAAAGATATGTGGGTCTCCATCCAATAACTTATTCATGTATATGTATCCATTTGATGTCACCGGTCGTCGAGTCAATGGACGTCTAATACGTTCATCACTTATATTGGGCACAAGATTATATAGCACATAAATCACTGCTTGTATTGCCGTTAATAAAATTCTCATGCCTTGTAAAACTCTTCATCCTGTTCATCAACTCCATAGATATCCATTTCACAGATTGTTATCAAAGCAAGTACCTGAATAAGGTCATTATATATTCATAATAATCGCCTATTTGAATGCAATTAATTGTTAAGGACTTAAACCAAATATATTAGACATTAGAAAACAAGACATGTATCTGACAAAAAAAAAGATAACCAGGCAGGTAATGACATGAAAAATCGCAATCCAACATTCAACAAAATCAAATCATTCAACACAACCAAATTAAAATCATCTTGCAAAATGAAATCAACACACAGTATTTAGCCTTATGCATATAAAAAAGTATCAAACTACATGACTTAAAATCCAAATGGCCTATAGCTTATTAACTTTATGCATCCCTTTGTGCCCAAGTGATCCAGTCAAGTCTTTGGTCTGGACTCATCTTCAAGAAGGTGTCTTGTTGTTTTTAGTGTTAAGAAAACTAAGCGCAAAAAAACTGAGCACCATTATTCAATCCTGGGGTCTCTTGAATAGCAATCCAACATTCGCTGTTCGTTGATTCTCTTGAGTAGCTACCCCTTTTGAGTTGCTACTTTGTTCATAATCAACTCTACTTCTTTTGGCATTAGCTCTGCTTTGTGGTGCATCATTTGCATTTTCAGTTTGCACAATGCATTGTTGTCTTGATCAAAGACCAAGTCATCCATGCCACAAATTCCCAAGATCCATTTCCTTCTTCATCATATGTTGTGGCATCTGTATCATCACCTAGACCTATTGACCCCATCCCAGTTGCAGTTCCATTACCAACTGCAATCTTCAAATCCTCATAGTCTGCAAAAGTTTCTGACTGAAAGTGCGCATGCGCTGGATGTGACTAAAAAAAAGATTCAAAATATAAAGAAAGTTAATATGTTAAAGAGTCAAAAAAATTAAGCTATAAAATAGAATAAAAGTTCAAGATATTTAACCCACCTTCAAATAGTCTGCCCATACTTCATCAGGCGCAGTGAATCTCTTGTGATCGGGTCCCATCCAAACCCAGAATTGTGGCGCATAAGCTGAGAGTAATTGTTGTATTGCTTCTTAAACCATTTCACTCGGCTTTGATATTGACTATAAGTTATCTCCTTACTAATTTTCTCCTTAAGTTTTGGAAGTAACTTTGCCTCTACGGTTGTTTTACTTATAACACCATTAATATCCCTGAACCCAAGCATGGCACCTTCAACCATGAGCTGGAGCAAAGCATTGCTCTCTTCCACGGTCCAAGTTTATAATCTTTTCGTTTACCGTTACCTTGTGAATCTCCCATCTATATATTACAACAGATATTTTATGAAGCAAATATATGCTACTACATCAGACACAACTCGAAATAGTTTCATTCCTCTATATAATTAACATGCATGAAGGTAATCTATCATACATGAAGCACATGAAGCATGTATGATTAAGCCTATATATATATATGCTATAAGTTGTGAAAGCCAAGTTAGCTGATGTTGCTTAGGGAGAAGATAGAGAAGAAGGAGCAGGGTAAAAGAGGTTTATTTTGAAGTTGTTTGGTTTGCCACTGATGCTTTAACACCATGTCCAATTGCCACCTACTCTAAAAATGTTAGCTATAAGAAAGGTAAATGTAGCTATAGCATAGATAAAGATAGGGCCTATGGACAATGGGATTCACTCATACAACCTCTTGTTTTGACCAAAGTGAAAAGACAAGAAATGAGCTGGTAAATTAAGGCCAAAATTTTGATTGTATCATTGAACCGTAAGCTGAGATGATGACCTTTTATGACCAAAGAATTTTCAGAGTATTGTGGCTCAGTATTCATTATGGCCATTTGTTCATCTTTCATGTTCTTAGCTTGCATCTTTAGTACCTTGAGGCTGCTAGTTCCCCTAATTCAGAATGAAGTTTTGTATAACATCCCACTATATATGACATGGCCTGGTCATTGTTAAACAAAGCATGCATCGAATATGTTAATAATGGAAATGCCCTCCTGTATCTCATAACAAGAATTCAGGGACTTAATAGAGAGATAATGGGTCTGAAAGAACCCTATGATTGTGCAGTTAAACTGTGCGAATGTTCTGAGGAAGATAATTTGAGATTGCTTCCTCTATGTAGCCATGCCTTCCATATACATTGTATAGACACATGGCTCCTCTCAAACTCAACATGCCCTCTATGCTGGGGAACCCTTTTTACCCCTGGCCTTTCAATTGAAAACCCAGTATTTGATTGGCCATGTTACAACCTCTTAATCAACTCCGAATCAGCTCCAAATCAGACCTTGAATCAACTTTTATTCAGCCTGAAACAGTCCTCTTCATGCCTTGATTCAGACCCTAAAATAGTCCTAATTCAGCCATCTTCATGCCCTGATTTAGCTCTGAAACAGTCCTTTGAAAACCCCGTTGAACAACCCTTGAAACTGCTCCGAATCAGACCTGAAACACGCCCTGATTCTACCCTTAAAACAACTCTCAATTAGACCTGAAACAACTCTGAATCAGGAACCGCCAAATCAGACCTGAAACAACCCACAAATCAACCTTGAAACAACTCCGAATAAACCCTCTTTTATGCCCTCCCCCAAAATGTTTCTCTCCTCCCCTTTAAAACCCAGTATTTGATTGGAGAATTGGAAGTAGAAGAGTTGTTTCGATTGTGGTGTTGTAGAAAAGACATCTTCCATCATCTCCTCGCTTCTTCATCTCATCGAGAGAGAGAGTTCGAAAAGAACTTCAAAACGATGGAGAGCGACAGCGAGCTTTGCAAGTCGACCTTCCAGAGCTGGCGTTGTGTTTGTTTAATTTTGATTTCTTTTATGTGACAGTGGTGGTGAGAAGAAGACGGTGAGCATTGTTCAAGTTGATTTGGCAGAGGAAGGGAAAGAAGGGTAGAACCAGAGAGAGGTAAAGGTCTGAAAACCACTTTCCTCCCTCACTCTCCTTCATTGTTTCAGAGAGTCTAGAGGTAAAGGTCTATGTCTCTTACTCACACAAAGGGAGCAACAACAAAAACACCCTCCCTTCTTGTACGGATACATCAAGATATTTTTTGTGATATGTTTTATATCAAACATTGTTACAGTAAACTTTCAACTTCCATTAAACAATAATACAATGCATGCACTGATTACGTATTCCACTTCAGAAATCCATAAACAATAATACAATGGGTATCTAGAACACTATGCACAATGCAGTAAACAATCCACTTTAGAAATCCATAAACAATAAACAATAATACTATATGCTTTGATTTGAGGAAGCAGTGACGAAAAACAATGGTTATTAGAACATGCTATGCAAAGATAGAAAAAAATTGAGAAAATAAGAGGATGAAAACCAACCTCTTTGTGGCTGGCACAAGAAATAATTTTGGGAGATTTTTTTTCACGTTGAAATCTTTGATAGGAGGCTGGTAAATTATTGAACTTTGTTATTTATACCTAACACTACAAAGTCCATGAGAATCCATGATTTTCTAAATCCATAAATATGAATGATATTTTGAATACCCTAAAACTTTTGTGGACTTTCTGAAATCCATATTGAATTACCCCTAGGACTTTGTGGATTTCAGAAAGACTTTTTAAATCCTGATTGAATACCCCTAGACTTTTGTGACTTTTTAAAATCCAGATTGAATACACTTGGATTTTCAAAATCCATGGAATTTATTAAATTGCCCACAAAATCCAGATACAATACACCCCCCTTAGTTATTTTTGCTAGTGTTGTCCTTGGTAGTAGAATTCACGCTCTTGGAATCTGAAAAACTATTGGTGAACTTCTCTTGTGCACCTACCAGATTGCAGCATGCTACTGGTGTTGCCTCTGTAGCGAGGGTGAAAAGTACACCTTCATTTCCAACCACCATTGAGTTGCAACTCCAGCCAGTAACCAACCGTAATGATCTTAGAATCTGAAGAACCCGTTGGTGAAATTATCTGTACACCTCAAACTTGTGGCATGCTCCTATTCTTGCATCTGTGGTACGAAGACAAAAAGTATCAGCTTCATTTCGAACCTTCATGGAGTATGAGTTGCAGCCAATAACCGACCTTGATGGTCTAATCTTGCTTCCACAGTAAGGGTGAGAAGTATCTTCATTACAGCCATCATTGGGTCGCATCTCCAGGCACTAGCCAATCTTGATGATCTTAGGGTGTGTTTGGCTGCATGGAATCTTATTCCCTGAGAATCCATGAGCGGAACACTTAAATCTAAGCTAATTTGAGTTTACTCACCAGTTCACCGCTTAGATTTGTGATTAATAGTGAGAATGAACATTGAAATCACATGCTTTGGATGGACCAAGGAGTGTGATTCTCATGCTCATGACATTTCCACTGTTGATCACAAATTTAATGGTGGATTGGTGAATGAACCTCAAATTAGCTTAGATTTAGTGAATCTCCTCATGGATTCTCGTGACTAGGATTCCATGCAATCAAAACACACCCATAGAATTTGAATAACCCATTGGTGAAGTTTTTTTGCACATCTCAAGTTTGTGGCATGCTCCTTTTTCTCTTTCCCTTTTTCCTCTCTTTTCTTCTCGTCAAAAGCATGGTTGCAATAGCAGCAGGGACGTCGCTGCCCTACCATCACCTCCTCTCTATTTTTTTCTCCTTCGCCCTCACACAGGCCTCCACGAGGATGGAATTTGGCCTTCGCGTTGACCTCTGTGAGCGAGGAACCCGCTCTTTAAAGGGTTAAATGGGAGGAAAAAAAATCGCCCTCGCACATACCTCCACAAGGAAGGGTTCCCTACTGTAGAGTCAAAGCGAGGGTGAAAATTTTGCCCTCGTCTCAACCTTTGCAAGGACGAGTTTCATCCTCACACGGGTTTGAGGCGAGAGCGAAAAATGGGGTGAAAAAATAAGAAGAATTAGAAGAAAAAATGGCCTTGCCTCGCCCCTGTCGATCGCCTCTCCCTACCCCTTGTCTCGATATTAGGGTGATAGATAAGATGAGGATAGAAATAATAGGGGAAGAGGTAAAGAAATGATAGATAATGAGATAAATAATAAGAGGCGAGGCGGGGGTGGTGCGGCCGGCAGTGAGTGTTGTTGTTGTTCTTGAAAATAATAATGAGAGGGAATAAAAGAACTCCTTTTATTAGGGGTGTCCTTTAGGAAATTAAAATTTTTTAATAAAATAAAAAATAAAAAAGATGGTGGTGTCAAAAAGTGTGGTCTATAACAAATGGTAGTCATTGCTTTTCAATAGCAAAGAGGACTAGTCCAATTAAGCTGAAACTTTGACAAATATTCCATATGTTCTCTTAAAAAAAATCAGTAAGTCTAGGCAAGCCAGGCCATTGGGCCACTTTTTGCCAAGCTAGGTTTTCTTACAATTTTACGCATTCTCTTTAGAACAGAACCACAAATAGCATCTATGAAAGGGGTAAAACTGTAAATTGACCCAAACTTGGACAAAAGTGGCTCACTGGCCTAGCTGCCTAAAATTTGGGGGGGGGGGGGGGTGGGGGGGGGGGGGGTGGAATACAACTCAAATAAACCAATTTAAAGCATAGTATATGTCTAATCATATCATGGTTTTAACTTTTAACGCATATCTTGAGGAAAGCATGTCGAAGACTTATTAATTCATACAGTTCCTAAAAAAAATTAAGCTTAGATGGGTTAGCAAAAAGCGTAGTTAATGTGCAAGTTGTTGTAAAACTTTCATTGTTTAACTTGCGTCTTGAGGAGCACATGTCGAGCTGGGTAGAAACTTTAAACATGTTATTCTTGTGTTTATTAACATAGGATAGACCTTTAGAATTTCCAATTTTACAAATACATAAGAAATATCTAATACAAACATAAGACAAACTTTTGCTTATGAGCAACAAGGAATTACTATTTACAAAGTTATTTTGTGAGTATTTTTTATTATTATCATCAGAAAATTTATTTTGCAAAAAATAAAAATAAAATAATATATATATGTTACAATTCATAGTGGTGTTTTACTATTCATTACTAACTAGGACAAACAAAAGAATGTTAGGATTAAAAGTTGAAAAGATGTTGAGGGTCGAGATTCATTATCTATAATGACATGTTTGCAATTATAAAACATGTGGAATGGCAAAAAAATGGTGAATTTTTTTTTTGAAATATACATGTGGCAGAGAAGGAAAATTGACATAACTATCTTCATAGTTATCGAATTTCAGTAAACTTAATATCGTTGAAGTGCATTTTTGAAGATCTTTCCAACAAAACTTATGATCTATACAAGTGCTAAATTTTTTAAATTATATATTTTATTATTAAAAAACGTCTAATCCATTTCACACTATTAATATTTTTCAAATTTTTTCAAAGGAATGAAATTAGGCAATTAGCTTCTAAAGGTATATCCAAACAAAGAACTCGTATTCTAATAAAACTAATGATCAATACAGGAGCTACAATTTAAAATATTCTATCACGTCATTAGTATTTTTCAATATCATATCAGACGGGCATCTTAATGCACATTTAACAAAAATCTTAAACTTAATGTTTTGGCGAATTCAAAGTTTGGGAGAGAACTCACTTTAGACGTTTGAATTTTATCCTCGACTGATCCAAATTTTGAGTAAGTTTAATCTTAAGTTTATAGTATATATTTGTAACTTAGAATAAACTTGCATTTCAAAACTGATAGTGATGATGTTGGCGGGGGTATTCAGGACATGTTATTTAGCAAAAAAAATTATGTATTTTGTGGGAGTGCCAACGACACATGTATTATATTATCTTCCTTACAATTCAGCTTGACATTTTACTGTTCGCATACACTGTAGATAGTCTGTATGTCCTACGTGGCGTATGTTATGGTTTGGCCACAACTTAAGTGAAATTTTAACACCTCGATGCTTTCCTCTGGCTCTCAATACTTCTTATTTTTTCTCACAAACTTGTCACTCTCAATTTCTCTGTAATCACTCATTCTCTTTCTCTTCTTCCTCACAAACATTTCTCTCTATCTTCTCCTCCTCTTCCTCTTCTCTATTCTTTCAACCGACCTCGACCTCCCCCTTTCCTTCTGCTGATGCCTCTAAATCCACCGCCCAATCAAGGATCCAACCGCCATTGCTTTTAGCTGCGTATCTTCTACGATGAGTAGTAGTAGAAGAAGAAACGATGGCGGGTTGCCTCCCCAATGTGAAAAAACCAAAGAAGACTAAATCAATCCCAAAAGAAGAAACCCAACGATCCAATCGAACCCACCTCCTTAGGCACCCAACCCCACTCTCACACAGAAGAAACCAAAATCATCTCATTCTTTCTTTGTACAACAACAATATCTGATTTATGTCTCTCTGCAAAAACCCCCACCATGAAACAGAAGAAAAAAAAAAGTGAGAGAGGAAGACAAATACCTCTGATTGAAGGGGTTGTGATTTGAACAATTTTTTCAGATTTGGGGATTGAACTATAAATTGGGTGTTCGAGACTGTCTGATTGATTAGAGTTTTGTCATTTAATTTTTTGTTTAATACTTTAATTGTTCCGTGGGGCCTGAAATTTGGGAAAGGATTTCCTTGATGCCATTACTTCGATGTCGATTCGATGGGATACCATACCAACCACGGAAAAGAAAGGTGGATGGGTATGTATAAAAGCCTATTGAAAACTTAGGGATGGCTTGAAATTGATTTGTTGAATCATTACAGAAATTGAGTGTTAGTTCTTAATGCAAATAATGTTTTAATAAATACATTTTTTAAGCAGTAAACAGAGTTGGTTTGTAAAATTCTAAGTAATGCAGCGTTAGGAACCTATTGTATTGTCATCTCAAGTGGGTCATTGTGCAGAGGGTAAATTCCTTATCACATTGATTGCGTTGAACAATATTATTAACATTGTTTGTGTTTATGAGTATTGAAATTTGTTTTTTTAATATGGACTAAAAATCATTGTTGCAAGTATTTGACATAGCCGTGAAGGTAGGATGTACTTTGTGGTAGTGCTAACGGCATGAGTATTATATTAGTATCTTACAATTCACATAGGTGACAGGTGTTTTACTATTCATTGTTGAAGGAGACAAACATCAAATGAGAATTGGAGATAAAATAGGGCTAGGATTGAAAGTTGGGAAGATGTTGAGGGTTGAGATTCATTATCTTCTACAATGGCATATTTGTATATTTAAAACATGTAGAAGGGTAAAGAAAATGAAAAAAATTGTAAATATGTTAGTGGAATGTACATGTGGTGGAGAAAGAAAGTATTGTGTTTCTCTTTTTTTTAAATAAAAACGGAAAATGACTTTTAGGGCATAATTTTTCACAAAATAGACAATTTAGATACTATAGCTGATGTAATGGCTAATTTGTGCCTAATTTTATACTTTTATGACTAACGAGGATTTTTTTTATTAACCTAGGTTAACCCATAAAGTTATACGACATATTTACCCTCCTAAACAAATATAAAACTTAATTTTATAGTTTATAACCAACAAGGACTACAAAAAAAACAAAAAACAACAACATTAATTGTTATTGAACGACAATTTTAGTTACTCTTCGTTATTGACCAACAAGGACTATAGAAAAAAAAAACTACGTTAATTGTTATTGACAAATTTTAGTTACTCTTTGTTAGTTTTATTGACCAACAAGGACTACAAAAAAAAATAAAAAAATAACGTTAATGGTTATTGAACGGTAATTTTAACAAAGACTACCCAAAAAAAATTAGCCTGTTCACTGACCTGAAAATAATGGACATCATATGATAAATCCTAATTTTATTCAGGTCAGTGAACAGGCTAATGTTTTTTTTTCTCCAGTCCTTGTTAAAATTGTCGTTTAATAACAATTAACATAGGTTTTTTTTGTAGTCCTTGTTGGTTAATAAAATTAACAAAAAATAACTAAAATTGGTCAATAACAATTAACGTATGTTTTTTTTTCCTTTCTGTAGTCATTGTTGGTCAATAATAAAAAGTAACTAAAAATATTGTTCAGTAACAATTTTATATTATAAATCTTAAATTTTCATATGATAAATCCTAATCTTTTTTCAGGTCAGTGAACATGCTAATGATTTTTTTTTTCTTTCTGTAGTGTTTGTTAAAATTGTCGTTTACTAACAATTAACGTAGGGTTTTTTTTTCCTGTAGTCCTCGTTGATCAATAAAACTAATAAAGAGTAACTAAATTTGGTCAATAACAATTAATGTAGGGTTTTTTTTTCATGTAGTCCTTGTTGGTCAATAACAAAAAGTGACTAAATTTGTTGTTCAATAACTATTAACGTTTGTTTTTTCTGTGGTCTTTGTTGGTAATAAAACTAAAAATTATGTTTTCTATTTATTTAGGAGGGTAAATATGTCATATAACCTTATGGGTTAATCTAGGTTAATAAAAGAGTCATTTAGTCATAAAAGTATAAAATTATGTACAAATTAGTTATTACATCAACTATGATATCTAAATTGTCTATTTTGTGAGAAAAAAATAGGCCATAAAAGTCATTTTCTGAAATAAAAATTATCATAACTATTTACATAGTTGTCGGATTTTGATAAACTCGGTATTATTGAAATATAATTTTGAAGATCTTTCCAACAAAACCAATTATCAATACAATCACTTCAAATTTAAAAATATGTATTATATTTTTAAAACATGCAAGTATTTTTTAGATTTTCATGCCTAAGTATGATATTTTTCAAAGAAACGAACGAACATTTTATTGAACATTCAAACAAAAACTCCAAACATTCAATCGATTCTCATTTTAACCGAGTTTGATTCTAAAAAAATTAGTATTCTAAAATATGATATTTTTATGAAACAGATTGAGGGCAATGTTGGGGATGGTGATGTGGGCGTCCAGTGTATGATAATTAACAGTAAAAATAAATAAACATATGTGAAGTGCCAACAACACGAGTAATATGCTAGTATATATACAAAACAAATTTCAATTTAACAAGTAAGAAGAGAAAAGCTATTATGACTCAATTTTTTTTACTTAAGTTTTGTATTCAATGATGTAATAAAACATTTTAATTCAAATGTTATCATAATAATGATACATATATTGCCGTGCAACAAAAAATCTTAAGAGTTAGGCCCCTAGCGCCATATTCGCTCAAGGGGAGACTTTCTTGCATGTTTTTAGGAGAGAGATATCCTCAAGATCTCAAGAACTTCTCGAGATCACTTCAAGAACTCAAAATCTCCTCTCTCTCTCTCCTAAAAATGTGGAAGAAAGCTTGACCCTAGGGGCCCGACTCTCTAGATAAGCTCTGAAAAGGAAGGGAAATTCTTTGTTTGCACTGGTATTGTGGCTGGTGAACCGTAGGATTGCACCAGTGCAACAATTAACTCATATCTCGATGCAATCCTAGGGTGCACTGGTGCACCAGGCACAATACCAATGCACTGTAGTACTACTCGAAAAGGAAATATGGTAAATCTTCACCTCCAAGTCTGAAGCTTACAATTTCTCAGGATTCACTCGTCTCCAGCATGCTCAAATAAATCCTAAAGAGAAATTTCTAGCAACATGATTTCAGGGACGCATAAAAATACTGGATGCTTTCTCTTTTCATTTCATCTATCAATTGGATATACGTGTCTCGAAGCACAAAAAATGGTGATAAACACTGACTAGCCTCGAACAAGGGTCCGTTTAATATAGTAATATTCAACACAAGGCGGATGAGGATAAGACCATTATCTACTAAGTCTTTTACCTACTCATCTTGACCGACCAGCAGTGGAGAAAAATCAGTTTTTTATGATTCGATCTTCAAAACCCATCTTCTTCGGGATCTTCTAGTAAAACCCCACTTCACAGATTCTTTGATTTCCCATTAATTCTTCTTCTTTTCTTGTTTCATTTTCGGGTTTTTTTGGATGACGTCGATTGCTTTAGATAGAAATAATAGAGGTAGAATCAATCAAGGGAAGGGATTGATTGGTGGGTTGTCTATGGATAATAGTTTGATGTTTGATTCTACTACTACTTGTGATGAAGATCAAGGGAGGAGGAGAACACCACCACCCATGGATGATGATTTGGGTGAGAATAGTCTTTCTGTTTATTCTTCTTCCTCCTCTATTGGGAAGAATAGTGATTTGGATTCAGATGGTGAAAGAGATGAAGCCCAGAGTTCTTATAAGGGTCCCTTGAATTCACTTGAAGTTTTGGAGGAGGGTTTGCCAATCAAGTAAGTTCCTTTTTTTCTGTTTTTGTTTATTTACTTTGGGGTTTTGTGATTTTGAAATTAATCTTTATGATTAGATGATAAAGTAGAAAGCTTTATTTTTTGTCCAATTTTTTGTTTGCCATTTTTAAGTCCCAAAAGCAGTCAAGCCTAAATTATGCTCATGTAGCAGAGATTTTGTATACATTTGAAGAAAGTATGTATTTGTTTTTTTCATTTTCAAAATATTTGAATATAATGGATCTTATACAGTCTGGAATTAACTATGAACATATTTGCTTTGATTGAGAGATTTGTGTTCTCTGATAGGGCAAGATGTTGTATAGGCAAAGGCAATGGAGAAATTAGTTATAACCATCCCCCCACCTCACCACGGAGATAGCAAATTTAACCCAAATTTTGCAAAATGTAGAAGATTGAAAAAGCAAATCAAATCAATAGGGTCCCAATGACTATAGATCGAACCTATCCAATTTTTACAGTGAGATGGTTGGCTGTTCACGACTAGCTGTACCTACCGTTACTTTTTTGGGGTCAATATCCGCAATGCAATTCATCCAACGATAAACATAATCTGAATTATAGAGCTATGACACAATCAAATCCGAACGAACAAAATGTTGAATTGAATCGTACCAGTCTTTATTGGGGATTATTACTAACTGTGGAGAACTGTCAAATTTTAGTGTCGGGTGTTAAGGAAAATGTTACTTGGTCCAGGTGGTCGAGTTGGTCAATATCCAATTTAAATTTTTTAGTTGTTAATTAGAATAGCAAATATGTTTGCTCTTTGGGTAGGATTTGCTACGTGATGTTTGAATAACACATGTACCCCCTCGGGGGTTGGTAGAGCAAACTTTGATTCACACTCCATTAGGGCTGGCCCGGTCTAGTTAATCGGCATGAACAACCAAAACCAAAAACCGGACCTGGCCTAAAAAAATTTGATTTTCAGTGACCGGATGAGGCCAATTAATCGACACTTCGGGCCAGGCCAGTCTCGGTCCCATCAGTTTTTATAGCCCAGAGATTTTTAGTCCAATTTTGTTTACTTGGTTTTTTCAGCCCAGTCCAACCCTTCTCAACACTTGTTTTTTTAGCCTAGCCTAGCCTAGCCCAGCCCTACTCAAACCTATCTCTTTTTCCCTATCAACAAATCCCTCTCTACTTCACCACTAGCTACTCAACCCAAACATAGAAAGGAGAATCCTATCGAAGAAGCAAGCCATGGATTTTGATTTCGCCAAATGTCCTCAGCTCCTCCATTCACCACCAATTCAAACCACTTCATGCCATAGACTCCTCTTCTCCTCACGTTCCCTACCATTTCATGACATGAGATCCACCACCAACAACGTCCGTTCATCTTCTTTGGTGAGTGAATCGAATCGAAGTGATGGTTTGTGACTTTCTTGTTTGCGATGGGGTGGTGGTTGGCCTGTGGATTTGAGTGATGGTGGTGTGGGACAAAAGGAGTCAACGGAGAGGAAAGGGGAGAAAAAATGGTTTAAATGATTTTTTTAAAATATCCAGGGTGTATACCCGATGGGTTTTGTAAACTAGAGCTACAAACTGGACTGAAGATTAAAATATTATTGAAAAATCAGACCAATCATGCCGGTCCAGTTAGGTTCGGTTTTTCGGTCTAAAATGCTCTCCATAGTGGATGCTTTTATATTTACTATTTAAACATCATCTAGCAAATCAAAGGAACAAATCTAACCCAAAAAGAAAAATATATTCGCTATTCTTATAAAATATTAAAACATAACATTGAATGTTGGGGGACTTTTAAACCCAAGAAAAATTCTCTGGATGGGGTATCATTTAGTTGGTTCGAGGAAAGGTTCCTTCAATGATTACATGTTACTCACATTTGATGTTTAGCCATAGTAGAGACGCTCTTGATTTGTTGTTTCAGTCTTATACTTTTAGGGATGGCAACGGGGCGGATTTGGACAAATCCATCCCTGCCCCACTGGACATCATGGATATCCAAATCCGCCCCGAATATCCGTTTACCATATTTTGTAAAAACCATCCTCAAACCGGACGGATTGGTGGATAAACGCCCTGCCAAAAAAAAAAGTAAAAATCATTTGATTTATTTCAAATATAAAAAACAGACCACTTCATTCTCAAATATCAAAAACAAATATCAGCCAACAACAAATCACACCACTAGATCGAACAACCAAAACTTGATCAAGCCACCGCCATTCACCAAATCGAACCACTAGATCGAACCATCGCAGATCAAACTACCAGATCAAGCCACATATCTGATTAATCTCCCTTCCTTCGACCAAACACTCTCTTTCGACCATGGCCATCCTCTTTCTACTTTGTCGGAAGCTTGCTTCTTTCACAAGCTTTTGAGTGAAAGGTGAGCAGAAGATCGAAGCCTCCTTTTTGTTTATGAACATAATGATAACTTCAATTTGTTCATTTGATAGTTTTTCGAGTGAGGAGGGTTGAGGAGGAACTGAAAAAAAGATGCAGAGAGTGAGAGATCTATTATCGAGTGAGGAGGAGGGTTGAGAAGAAGATGCAGAGAGTGAGACTCTCAACAGGGTGTCGAGAAATGGGTATGTTCCATTTCTGCAAATTTGGTGAAAAACCACACCCATTTCTCACTGTGAGAGAGATAATGAGTAGGGTTAGGGTTTTTTTCTTTTACAAGGTTGAGGGTATTTCAGTATTTTACGTCCTTAAACGGATTTACTTATAGAGTTTGGTTGTTTCATGACAGAAATGGAGTCAATCAATGGTTTAGTGTCGCTTTTGTCAAATAGAGAGGTATTCAACAGGCACATTTTAAGGGTAGGTAGTTTTGAAGAAGACTTTTTCATAGAGTGCTTTGGTTCTTTGGCGGCAAAGAAATTTGCATACATCCCAGAGTATACAAAATATGTTACATTACACAACTTAGTCATTAGCATTAAGATTCGTTTGTGGATTCGGGGTTACACTTGGGGTTGGGATCTCTAAAAGATGTACATTTTTGTCTTGTATGTTTAATTGAGCTCATATTGTAGAAAACTATGCAATTAAAACGGATAACGGACCTATAACGATCCAAGAGCGTTATAGGTTTATAATGGTAGTTTTTTTAATATATATTTTTAATATTCCCACAGAGTATTAATGTATTATAAAGTAAAAAAAAAGTAAATCATGTTCATTAACATTTAATTCAAAAATAAAAATAATAATAAAAAACATATTCCAAAAATAATAATAAAAAACATATTCCCTTCGTCTTTTTTTTTATTCTTATCTCGTTTTATGTCAAATCGTAGGTCTGATTCTCTCTTGATTGGCGACAGCGAGCTCTGGTCATATCCTATAAGTCTAGGGTTCTGGTTCGATCGAGAATAAAATGGGTATTTTTTTATCTATTAGATCAAAACGTTAAAACGGCGTTATTGAAAAAAAGTTATCTCAATAATGGCCATATACCGCCATTATATTGAAACTGTGATACTATAACGTGATAATATCATAACGTGACGACTCATCCGCGTTAAGCATTATATCGGAGTTATATCGACGTTATAACGCCGTTTTAACTGCACAGCTGAGAAAACATTTGACACTGATATAGTTTCCTTTAGGAACTCGGTAACACTGTTAAGTTACCGATCTAGTAACCGGTAAGCATGGCATGTGGAGTAGAGATCATTTTGGTAGGATAGGGAGGCAAAATACTTTGGATATCATATTTTAGAAATAATGCAGACAGTCATCTGATGAATGGAAGTTGGAGGGATTAGGGGTTTCGCGTCTTAAGCTCTCTTGTGCAAGTGGCTTTGGCCCTATAGAACGGAAGGGGCTCTGATTGCCCCCCCTCCAACTATTCGGTGGTTACTAATACATGAAACATGATAGCTATATCCAATTACAAACACAATTTCTTAAGTGGTGTTAGGTAGAGATGACAAAGTGAAATTTGGGCATTGGATTAGAAACGAAGCTCTCAAAGATAGATTATTGAGATTTCGGTCTTTTTACTTTTGTTTGATGATGGATTTTGGCGGTTTTGTTAATGGCATCTGTGCTTAAAACCTTCATTTCGTTGGAGAATCTCTCTGTATTAGGCCTATTGGCCGACTATCATCTTCTCTCAAAGCACCATGCTAATTTTGGGTTGAATTGATGTGGAGGAGAATGTTTACTTCAAGGGTGTCTTATTTTACTAATCATTTTTGTGTGGGATATACTTCTTTCCAAGGCGGTGCTTGTCAATAGAGGCATGCTTCCGTTGTGGTCAGATTATGCATCTTCTTCACTGTAGTTGCACAAATACGATTTGGAGGCACATGTTTACCCTTTTTTGTTTTGGTTTAGTGCGGGTTTTGCTCGGTTGTCGCTTTTGAGGTGTCCTTCCTTTCTTCTAAAGAGAAAGTTACGGGATATCAGAATCAAGGCACGTGAGTGATGGGCCACATATGAAGTAGGCACAGGTTTTTTATTTTTATTTTTTTTTATTTTAAGCAAGGCATAATTGTATTCAAGAGAAGGATATACAAGTTGGGAGCCAAAAGTCCCCAAGGCCAGTCAAAGGATACAATAAAAATCGTTAAATTTATGTTCCACTGGAACATAAAATCTTAAGCATGTAAACAAGCACCACTTTGGGGAAAGATTGGAGACCTAAAGAGGGATTGATGGGGTCTTGAGCCATAAAATTTTTGCGGAAGGACTTAACTGAAAATGGACCATGTTTTCCTTCCAAAACCATCTCGTCTTCGCCATTGTCCAAACCTTGTAATATAGCAGGCTGAGCAGCTTTGATATCTGTTCTACCTCCCATTCAACAAATTTTTTGTGAAGGGGGAGGTTCCAACCTTGGAGATGCTCAATATTTTCACATGATAGTTGAAACTAATGTTCTAAAAATCGGTCTAGGCGGCCGCCTAGGCGCTAGAAGGTGGAAAACCGCCCAGATTAATGGCTGGGCGGGCTGTCTGGGCGGCTGGGCGGGTCTGGGCGGGTCTAGGCGGGGTCTAGGCGGCCTAGGCGGACCCTAGGCGGACCCTAGGCGGTCTGGGCGATTTTATTTTTTTAAATTTTTTTAAAATTTTTAATATGGCTAATTGTGTTCTTATTTTATTTTATTTCCTACTTTTTAATAATAAACTATTTAATTATTTTTTATTCAGTATATGTCTAAATGTAGCAAATGATGATTACTTAATGGAATTCTCGAATGATCTGTCGGTACCAATTTTACTAATGTAGATTTTATCAAATATAACTGAGGTTATTTATGCAATTTGAAGAAAAATAAAAGAGTACACATTCAAATTTATATAAAGTACCCATCATGACCAACTTCAGTCATTTGAGTTTTAATAAATTTTGTTCACTATTGGTAATTTTTCATGTTTTTAAATTTTGCATATGTATACTGGCATTAAATTGGATGTAATTGATAATGTATTATGCTTAACTTTTATAAATTATTAAAGTAATAATACAAAACTTAAGACCGCCTAGGTGCCGCCTAGGCACCCGCCTAGGCCCCTGGGCGCTAGGCACCTGCTCGCCGCCCGCCCAGCGCCTAGCGATTTTTAGAACACTGGTTGAAACACAGTTTTGAAGCATATGCTGCATAACACAGCTAAAACTGCCAACCAATATCATTTCTGGTGGAGCTATAATATCATCACCCCTAGTCTCCAAATTCTCTATGTGGACCTAGCGAGAAATAAATAAAAGTAGCGCAACATGTTTGTTTTGTTTTGTGCGTCCTTTGTCTTGTGGGCTCAAGTACAAGATAAACAAACAAAGAAATAAATTAGAAAAGTAGTTTTTTGTATGCTGGAGCGGGCGGCACCATTGAATATTACTTTAATAAACTATGATATTGTGGACTAAACAGGAAAAAAAAAAACCTATACAAATATATAGAATCATAGAATGAGTTTTATAGCAAGTAGCTCACAGGTTGTCTTTAGAATGTTTGAAGTTGAAATGTTGAAGCAACCAAGTCAAATCCTTGCATGTGTTTTTTTTTTTTCTTTCTATCTTACTTTTTCTTTTTTCCGTATCCAATTTCCTTTGTTATATTAGTAGATAATGTTTCTAGTTATGATAGAGTTGATGGACTTGGAAGCTCCATTGAAGCTATTGTAAAATTCGATGTTAAGCTTTTAATTCTTTTATTTCTATAGCTCGACTATAAATCTTAAGTTATTTTTGTTCTCTAATAGTCTTAAAAAAATTCTAATCAAATCATCTCTTATTGCCGGCAAATGTTGTTGAATCTTAAATGTCATACTATTTCATTTGCGTCTAGGGTGAAATTGACAATTTATCATTTTGCCTGCATCTTAATTGATAATAAATAAATGCCTGCATAATTTATTGGCATTTCATAGAAATCTTAGTAGTACTCAAATATTTGTATGCAATTTTTCCTCTGTGGTTTTCTATAACATCTAGTTATTCAAGCCAATTTAACCAAACTAATTGGGAGTAAATGAGTGTAAGTGCAAGCTAGTGAAAGCTGCGAGCACTTGTATTCGATGAGTTATTTTTCAAAAGTTGTCTTTATTGCAAAGAAACAACATCATGAAATAAAACAAAATTAAAAGTGTCCTTAAAAAGGGGTTCCACCACCCATGGTCAGATATCCAGACAGACAGTTAATTTTAGGCATCTGATTATATACTATTATTTAGGTTGTGGAATTTATCTTGGTTGATGATATATCATTTTACTGCAAGTTTATTAAGATTTGTTATCATTTTATATTTAAATATACTTGCCAAGTTTGTCATGTCAAACACCTCATACCTAAACACGTATCTGAGCAACGCAGAATGCACTGTTCAGATTGACCAGTGCAAGTATACATGTCCAAGTACTTGCAGTATTCAATAGGGTGCTGTGGAGTGGATGGCAGGTAGTTGACAACTACTTGTATTCGACTAAAGATATCAATCAGTCATCTAGCTGCATGGTCCTGATGGACCAGTCCTTATGCCTGAGTAGAAGTAGACTGCACCTGAACATAATTAGGCGAACATTGATCCACTTTCATGAATACATTGCTGAATAGGTTAGGTGGCTTGATGACTTACTGTAACCCACTCATGATTGTTGCAGGAAAGGAATCTCAAAGTTTTATAATGGGAAGTCAAAGTCTTTTACAAGCCTATCAAATGTATCTTCGTCCAAAGAAATTCCTAAGCCAGAGAATGCATACACAAAAAAACGCAAGAACCTGCTCGCTTCTAGTATTATGTTTGACAAGAAATGGAACAATCCTCTGAAAGGTAACATAGACGGGCTCTCAAAAAGGTCAATGAACTCCAGGCGAAGCATGTCCTGCCTTGCTGGTGCTGCGTGCAGTTCAGAAAGCAACACAAGCGAGATTTCAACTTCATCTTCATCACCACCTATGCTCCCTCCAAGGCACCCTCGGTCAAAACCATCACTTGTCAATCTGTCAGAGTCTCAACAGAATATATCTTCTGCTAAGAGGTCATTCTCTTTGACAGATATACAATATGCCACTGGCGTAGCTAACAATACAACTAGTCCTTCAACCAATACTGATGAGCACAGAGAAGATCATTAACTGCTGACAGATGAGTCTGGTTTCTCCTTTACTTGTTTTGTATACATAATATAATATACAATGGTCATCTGAACAATCGAGGTCATGTGCTTGTAAATGGTATGCGTTAGATTAGTTTCTAATACAATATTTAAAATTTAAGAAGGTAATCCCTTTTTTACAGTTATTTACATATTTTAGGATCAGTGAGTGGCATTCTCCCTGAATTTGACACAGTTTAGTAGATCTTAAGTTTTTTTACAGGTGATCCAAAGCTTCTAACTACATGCACAGATTCTTCTCCTCATCGCCACAACTGATTGTAGTTCTTTGTCCTTACCACCACATTTCTCACCATTTGCCAGAAAACAAAATTTGAAACCGCGATCTCTCCCTTTCTACATTTGTGTATCCCATCTTCCTCTTGGTGTCTGCGTCTCAGCAACTCCCTCTCTCAACAACCCTTTCTCCCCCTTCTGGCCTTCCCCAACCTAAATTCATCCCCAATACCCATTTCATCATCAACGGTTTCTTCCACTCAGTCACTTACTTTCTCTTACTTCCACTCCGATGACCATGTCGACCTTTCCCAACCCAAACTCATCCCCAAAACTGCTCTAAGGGTTTCCTAAAAAATCAAAATTTGTAACTTTCATGGTACACGCCACCTAAGCGCGAACCATGAAGGTTACTGACAAATTTGTTTGTTTGTTTGTTTTTTTTTCTCAAATCGAACCTTCACAAGCTATACTCTCATGTTATTTTAAAAAAAAAATATGGTGAGTAACCTTCACGTTTCAAATCGAACCTTGAAGGTTACTTAAAAAAAAAAATCTCAAATCAAACCTTGTTCTCAGGTTTCAAAAATAAAAATTTGGTGAGTAGCTTTCATGGTATTCTCCACATAGGCTGCGAGTACCATGAAGGTTATTCACAATTTTCTTTTTCTCAATTCAAAACTTCACAAACTGCTCTAAAGTTTCAAATCGAACCAATAATATCTCCACACTCTTTGTCATCTCGTTCTTCATCCATCTTCAACTCCCTTTTCTTCCAAATCGAATACAAATGGTTCTACTAACTTCGAAATCGACCAAAGACCCTTTAATGGTGTGGAGAACAAACAACGAGGATTGAAAATCACCTTCAAAATCGATGGAGGATGTAGAAGATGAGAACTCTCATGTGAGCCCAATTGAAACTTATCATGTTATTTGGTGAGAAAACTGTCGGAGTTGGTTTTATTTTGTGTGATGGTAGGGTGAAATTTGGTGGTGAGAAGAAAAATCCATGGATGTAGTTGAAAGTTCTTGCTAACATAAGAATGCTCAACATAAGGTCATAGTCATTATTAGGTTTTCTGAAACCTCTGCATATCCACTTTTCTTAACTCTATTCCAATAAAATGTCTTTCTCTTAACTTCTGTCATCCCAAATGCTGGTAAGGTTGCATACCATTGAGTTGGTACTCCATTGGCTATTCCAAAATTATTCATATTTTAAAAATATTTTGTTTGTTCCATTAACTTTGCAATTTCTTTGCTAATAATGGTGGACAAAATACACTGCACACAATTCATGTGGAAGGTAGGTGCTCCCTCCATTCATGTTAACCGAGTTCAAAATCCAACATTTATTTTTTTGTTTCATTTTATGTGTTAACCCACAGCCAATATTTTTATTTTTTATATTAATAGTTTCAACAAGTATAGTCAGTTATATTTGCTAGTTTTTTTACACTTCTACTCTTTCTATAGATAGTGTTTGTAGTTGTATTTTAAAAAAAATGGGTAAAAATATAAAAACGCCAAAATCATGTCAAAAAAACTAGCAAACATGACTTGCTAGACTTACTCTAATAGTTTATAAGGGAACCAGTGTTGGATGCTCTAAGATAATATTGGGTTTGAATAGCAGGTGATTCAAAAGCCTATATTGAACCGGAGTTTAGTATTCACAAAACCCGACTCAAACCGTATTGCCCTAGCAACTCTAACTCGTGGGCGCCAACACAAGCTCTTCTTCTTCCTCCTCTTTCACACAACACACAACAGTGATAAAGGCAGAAACTTTACGCTTTCTCAGTAGATAGAAGCAGACAATAGCAATGGTGAAAACATCGTACATGCGGTTGAAGGGAAGTCAGAATCTGAGGCAACGTCTTGTGCTCGCAACACTCTCAGCCACACCGCTCATAGTTGAAGACATACGCCACGAAGAAACATGGCCTGGTCTACGCCTCCATGAGATTTCATTCCTTCATCTGTTGGAAAAGATCAGTGATGATTGTGTTGTAGAAATCAATGAAACTGGTAAAAAAAAGTTTGTTTTTTCCCTATATGGAGTTTAAAGGGTGCTCTGTTTAGAGCTCTGTGTCAAGTAAATTTTTATTTTTGCAGGAACCAAGTTCAAATACAAACCAGGGGTGATAATAGGTGGACGAAATCTTGTTCATGATTGCGGACTCAGCAGGTCGATTGGGTATTTTTTGGAACCACTGATTGTGCTTGGGTTGTTTGGGAAGAAGCCTCTTCATATAACGCTTAAAGGTCAGCTTCCATTTTTTTGTTTATTTGTATTGTGTTGTATTGTGGGTTCCTGTGGAACCCAGGTTTTTTTTGTGCATACATACAAGTTCTATTGAACATCACACAGTTGTTAGGAATGGTGAAAAATCAAACTTTTTTTTCCCTGATATTTGAGTTGAGGGCATTACTCGGAAAATGCAACTCATAAACATCTTTGGTGTTTCTTTGAAAAGGAAGGACTTGTGTCCCAAATTTACATCAATGTGTGGAGCAATGGAGATTGGGATTTAGCTTCGCGGAAAGGCACTAGGGAGATGGAGATGGAGATGCTAAACATAATCTGTGTGTATGGATACATACATGGGTGTTCATGTTTAACACAACCCAGACACAACAATACAGCCAACTAAAATAAATAAATAAATAAAATAGGACACTGCACTAAAATAATATGCTATTTTATCTTACAAGACTTCACTAATAATCCAGATAGACAACAATGACAACCCGCAAAGAATCCATTGCTAGAGCTTTGCACAAAAAGAGATCAACCCACAACCACCACACAAATACAAACAAAATATACATGTTCTAATCTCTTCAGCTACTTTTAAGAATATTATGTAGTTATAAGATCGTTATTTTTATTCATCCTTCTAATTGACCTTAGTATAAAGAAAATGAATCAAGGAACTGTCTTAAAACTTAAAAGTGTCCGAGGACTGTCCAGCCCAACAAGTGCCTGAGGTATGCCACCCCCATGACATGTGTCGTGGTAGTGTTTCAACGAGTGTGTCCAACACATGAAGTGTCCATGCTTCCGAGAACATAATAAATCTCATTGAGCTGCTGGAACTCTCGACTTTCCAGATGAATGGAGGTGGAGGTGGAGGTGGAGGTGGAGGTGAAGGTGAAGGTGGAAAAATGCAGGTGGATGGTTCTCAACAAGTTGTCGCGACAAGTTATTCAATAGAGCGCCTCTTACACCCATAGGACAATGAGTGTCTGCCCTTAGTCTCCATCTTTTGAAGAGTTAACTTTCTTATATAGGCTATCGGGCATGGAAAATGGTAACAATATTGTAATTTTCTTAGAAGAGGCTTACTGATGGGAAACAAATGTCGTTTGTGTGAAGCTGATTCAGAATTGATTGAACGTTTGTTATTTTAACTGCCATATCTCGAAGCCAACCTAGTGTGGAATTTAGATTCTGGGGGCCTAATTCCAGACACATAATCTCTTACAGTGGATTTCTCAGTGGAGGAACTCCACCTTTATCCAAAAAGGGAAATGGATTTGGAACTAAGTGCCTGTGGCAACCATTTAGGAAATGGCAATGTTTTTTTCAAAGATTACAAGAAAAAATATATAAATAATACAATAAAGTCCATTTGCATGGAAACCAAGGCCTTGGTCAGGATTTGGAGATCACTTGGTGGATCAAACTGGGATAATCTTTTTAAGATGTAATGTGGTGTGTATTTGTTTCTAGTTTGGCAGCTGTAGGATTTTCAGTCCCTTATACCTGCGCTTTTTAATATAATTGTCTATGTGTTTGATTGATGATATAAAAATAAATGAACACCAAATTTGGATCTCGGATCGAGGTGGCATAATAAGTTCACCTTTTAGGCAGTCTACTCTCCGATTGCACGTATCATCATGGTGCTGTGTTTAGCTGATATGCTTTGCATACACTTCAATTACTTCCTTGTTGATGTTGTCATGCCATCTTTTCTGTTTGTTATGCATAGGAGTAGTGTCTCGTATTAGGATGTTAAATGTTATGTACGAGGTTATGCATGATTAAAAAATGTGTTAAAACCCTAGTCAAATAATTAGCCTTATGCTGATTGACAGTTTGGGTTTTGAGGAGTATCAATTGGTTCTTAACAATTGGTATTAAAGCCAAACCCCAAATCAAGGTTTGATTCTTGGAAGGGGTGACCTAGAGGATGGATTAAAATAATTTAATGTTATGTATGGGCATAGTGTTAAGTTGATGAATACTAATAGGTGAGTGAAACTACTAAAGGGAAGAGAGTTGCGGTCGAGCCAATGTCGCTTGAGTAGGCCGACGTGAACATCAACTGTGGAAGCATGGTAGAATGGTGGGATCCTAGTTGAGTAATTAGCCTTCCGCTCCTTGATAGCTCTGGCTTTTGAGGAGTATTGGTTGGTTCTTAATACAATGCATATGCTATAAACCGACATTGGAATCATCGATTCTACTATCCCTTCATAATCATTCACTCTTAAGTTGTTTCAGTATTGCAATTCACATATTTGATTAGTTTATACTATAATGGGCATGTCATCATGTAGAATATTCAACTTAAAGCATAACTCCAATGTGCTTCTTACAGGAATTACAAATGATTCAAAGGATCCATCTGTTGATACTTTCCGGTCAACCACATTGCCCATGCTTAAGCGTTTGGTATCCCTACAGAAGGACTGCAGCTGAAAATTGAAAGCCGTGGAGCACCGCCACTTGGTGGCGGAGAAATTGTCTTAGGAGTTCCCATAATTCACAACAGTTTATCGGTGAGCTTGATTACACAAACATTCAAAAGCATGAAATGGTGTTGCATCTTTTAATTGATCAGTTTAACATCTATGCATTCTCTTTTGCAGGCAATCACGTGGATTGATAAGGGAATGGTTAAGAGGATCAGAGGAGTAACTTTCTCTACTAGAGTTTCTTCTCAATTTGAACACACTATGATTCATGCTGCACGTGGAATATTCAATCGCTTACTTCCTGATGTTCATATATCTACTGACCATAAAGCTGGTCTACAAGCAGGAAAGTAAGTTTTTTTACAATGACAAAAACACAGACACCTATAGGGACAGGTTTTTTGACACACTTTCATAGGGCCCACGTCAAATAGAATTTTAAGCTCGTTTTTTAGGATGACATCTGCGCATCCTCACAAAAAATTAGCTCATTTCAACATTTCTAGCCCCATCAAATAATGAGATCCAAATTGAAGAATTTGCCGCTTTCAGTCGTCTAATTTTATTCAAATTTCAGCCAAACATTTGATGTGGCCAATATGAAGTGAGTTTTGGTGAGGATGATCTTCATGGTTGGGAGATCATCTTCACAAAGGTCGGCCTAAAAGTCTACGCCATATATATATAGGCTTACGTTATTCCTGTTACCATGTAATAGATGGAAGGAGATGGGGACCCAACCATTCTCTTGCAGTCCTAAAATAACTACCCCTACGCTACAAATCCTGGATTCATGAATTCGTCGATCCTTTTGCAGGTCACCTGGCTATGGCATTTCATTGGTTGCTGAAAGTACTTCGGGCTGTTTTATCTCTACTGATACTGCAATTTCTTATGCACGAGAAGAGGATGCAGAAGACAATGAGGACGACGAAAAGAAAGAAATGATGCCTCCTGAAGAAGTAGGCGAGCGAGCTGCTTCTATTCTACTTGGAGAGATTGAACATGGGGAGTGGTGGATTCGAATCACCAGGTATTTGGCTGTGAATTTTTCTTTTGGTTGGTAAAATTATGGTTCCTTTCTTTCTTCATGCTGTTAACACCCAAACAAAGATTAAATTAAATGAAGTTGCAAGTGAAAAACAAGGATCCATACCAGGTTAGCCAACTAGGGGATTTTAGACCAACTACACATAAAATCGTGAATGAAATCACTCAAGGATACTCTGAACACCTCCAAAACCATACTAATGCTTTGACGGCTGTAGGACATTGTTGCCATGACCATATTTAGACCTGAAATACTCTCCGATTTCTCTCCTTCCTTCCACACCACTCAGAGAACTGCCATTAGAAAGCCCGTCTTCCACTGATGACACCAATGTCTGAGACACTTTGTCAAGGACCGAGCTCATGCACAGTCTTGAACAACTAATGTCAGGCTAGAAAGTTCACTTGACGAAGGGTCTGCTACTTCTATAGAGGCGATGAGCTGAATAATGCAGCGTTATGAGGAAATACATTGGAATAGCAATGTGTCTTGAGAATCAACTCGACTTCTCTCCAGACCTATCAGTCTTAAAGAGCATGTAACTCAATGGATGACAACTGTTGTATGATTTGAAGTGTCCATTTCTCTGTCACGAATACCTCAGTGAAAATCCAAATTTTAAGCATCCTAGCCTCGTCCCCTTCTTAAAAATTAGGTACTGGACTTCACATCAGAGAGATATTAAATAAATGTGCAAACTCTTCCTTGGGAGGATTCTCAAGTAACCAATTTATGCACCACAATTCAGTCCAGTCCTGAACCCACCTTGAATGAGAATTGGTTTTTAAACTTGTGCTGTAAGGTCTTGTACTTCATATAAAATCCATATATGCAGAGGTTACTGCTGTGTATTTTTCTGCAGTTAAGCTTCTCCACAGTGCAGCACCTTCTTCACCTAATTTCCATATCCACTTCGAGAGGAGGGCCCGCTTAAAATTCTTTACTCTGGGGATGCCTAGTCCACCTCTAGATTCAAAGACTCTAGATCTAGGGGTGTTAATTGGTCCATGTAAACCGACCGATTTAACCAAACCGAACTGAACCGAGTCAAAAAAACCCGAAACTGAACGAAAACCGAAACCAATTTGCCAAAACCGATACTTCGGTTTGAGTTTTTTCAACCCCGAATAAACCGAACCGTATCTGTTTTTTTAACTCCCACCCCCACCACAAACAACTCAATTCCCAACCCCATCCACCCCTATTTAATTCTCAAATTCCAACCCCACCAACTCAATTCCCAACCTACCCACCCTTATTTAATTTCCACCTACCCCATTTAGTTTAGCTAAGGTGAATATATAGAGATTGGATCAAACTAGAAAAGTGGATAAGTTCTCCATGGATATCATAGATATAGGTGAGCCTGGTGTGCTAAGATCCATTATTGATAATCTTGTAAATGAGCTTTGTTTCGAGACTTTCTTCGGCTTTGTTGTTGAAAGGAGTTTGTTGTTTTATAACAACTGGATACAAATTATCTCCATGTGATCTTAACCGTCTTGTTGTAGAGTTGTATATATATGTCAAAAACCTAACAACATCGACAGAGTTCCTCTTTGCCGAAGAAGTCACTGCGTGGCGCCGCACATGGTCAGAGAATATCAGCTACTACCAGTGTTCTAAAA
The DNA here is from genome assembly GCA_003290165.1 of Berberis thunbergii. NCBI lineage: Eukaryota > Viridiplantae > Streptophyta > Magnoliopsida > Ranunculales > Berberidaceae > Berberis > Berberis thunbergii. Next base: position 71,077 of record QNQO01006878.1, on the reverse strand, counting down.
AGCGCTAGGCGGTGGGTGAATGGCGAGCAGGTGCCTAGTGCCTAGGTGGGCACCTAGGCGGTCTTAGGTTTTGTATTATAACTTTAATAATTTACAAAAGTTAAGCATAATACCTTATCAATTACATCCAATTTAATGCCAAGATACATATACAAAACTTAAAAATATGAAAAATTAACAATCATGAACAAAACTCAAATGACTGAAGTTGGTCATGATGGGTGCTTTATACAAAGTTGAATTTGTGGACAAATATTCAAACCTATTCTTTTATTTTTCTTCAAATTGCATGAATAACCTCAGTCATTTTTAATAAAACCTACATTACTAAAATTGATACCGGCAGATCCTTTGAAAATTCCATTAAATAATCATCATTTGCTACATTTAGACATATACTGAATAAAAAATAACTAAATTGTTTATTTCTAAAAAAAGAGAAAAGAAAAATAAAATAATAACACAATCAACCTTATAAAAAAAAAAACTCGCCCAGACCGCCTAGACTGCTCAGAACCCGCCCAACCATTAATCTGGGCGTTTTTCTACTTTTCTTTCTTCTCTCTTCTTATTTTCTCTTCTCTTTTTTCTTCATCTATTTTTCCTTCCATTATTTTCTTTTTTTCTTTTCATTTTCTCTTCTTCAATTTCTCATTCCCTTCACCTCTTTTGTCTTCTTCTTCTCCTTCTTCATCATCTCTATTTCTTTCTCTTTCCTTTTCTTTTCTCTCCCTTTTCTCTTTTTCTTTTTCTTCACTCCAAGCACCGTATGGCCAAAAAGAATACTTAAACCCAAAGACATCCCACTTAAGGTTTTAAGTAGGTAGTTATATTTGCACCCCTTGTAGCCGTCACTCTAAATTAAGTCCATAGATGAGTATAAACCCATCACAATTTTTTATATATATTTAAACTAATCATATATAACGAATAAAATATTACATGAAATAATAAAAATGCACTATTTAGCCACCAAGTATTTGACTTTAACTAGAATACTAATTTTGTAAACCATGCATTATTAATGTGCAAATAAATTTTTGGTTGACATCAATAAAAGATGCATTTTATCGAACTTCAAACATTGAGGTAAATATATTTAGGTAGTTCTAGGAAATGAGGTCATTTGATTTTTGTACAAAAATATTTATTAAGGTCATTGAAAAAACACGGGTGTTACAATATATACACCTTAAAAGGAAAGGTAAGAGAGTTAGGTAAGTTGCAAAAAATATTATTTGGCCAACGAACTAAGATTTGAAAATAAAATTTTATATGAACTTTGGGCAGATAAATTTATATTGTCATTGAAAAAGTACGAGTGTTACACCAAGAATTCCGTAAAATAGGCCGAGAAAGGTGACTCTTTGAAGCTCATGCTAAATTGGGTTTTGAATTTTGACGGCCAAGCTGGGCAGAGGTTCGGGAAGTCATTGGGCACCATGTGTCTGAGCCAGTTTTTTTGTTCAACTAATTTTCTTTGCATTATCACTATTGGGGGTTTGTCGAATTGTATGATCATTCAAACTTGTTGAATCAAAATGCATTAATGCTAATATCTTTTATCATAATAGAAAAACTGGTATAATTTTTTTTTTTTTCTTTTGGATAATATAATCTTGTTGAGGTTCAAATTTTATTTGAAATGCATGTGGGATCTAAAGAGTGACTTCGAAATGTCCGTATAATGGAGAGCGAGCATTTGTGTTCAAATTCCTCAATAAGGAAGATAGAGAGAAGGTACTGGATATAAGGCCGGTGCATATAGCAAGCAAAATATTCCTGGTGAGGCCTTGGCAACCATATATGGAGGATAACATTTAAGTATTTAATTCAGTATCAATCTGGGTAAACCTGAGGAGGGTGCCATTATTCTTATGGAGCACGGAAGGGCTGTAATCAATTGCCAGCGCATTGGGGACCCGTTATTACTTGACAAATAGACGGAAACTAGAACACGATTGGCATATGCAAGAGTGTGCATTGAGGTAGATGCAAACAGTCAGTTCCCAAGCATAATTCCTGTAATCATTGATGAAAGGAAGCAGGTGAATGTTGAGGTGGAGTACTCTTGGAGACCAATCAAGTGCAATAATAGTAAAGGGTTTGGGCATGCTTCTCTTAGCTGTTTCAAACATAAAAAAAACTAAGCCTAAGGCCACCAAAGTTTGGAAGCCTACTGGGAATGTAATTCACAGGAAAAGGGTTGGACAATTGCGTCAAGGAAGCACACTTTTAAACAACAAACACCCCCAGCCCATGCAGATGAGGATGAACAAAACAACCTAGTACTGCTTGGGAACCAAGAGGGCACGATTATTGCACAGGCAGAACAAGATAATTTGACTAGGATGCAAATACGAGTAGTTACCTATGGAGGAAGCTGCAGTTACCTATCAGGAGAGCGGTGCTTGCACTAATGATGCAGACAGATGGGATGCTCAATGCATGCAAACAGGTATAGACAGTGAAGATCCAAGAGAATTTACTAATGAAGAGTTTAAAGAATATTTCCTAGATCTAAAAGATCAATTTGAAAAAGGAAATTCTTATGGAAGGTCAAAATACTACTGAAGATGAATGTGAGGCAATCGCTTCTCAATCTCTCAAGGAAGACGCTCCCCAACGATCTTCCCAAATCAGAAAGGCAAATCCTAAATTCAAGGGATGATTATAAAAGGGAAGTTAATGAAGATCAACATTACCTATTGGAATCTCTCAAGAACTAGTTTATTCCTAGAAATTAGTTGTTTTTTCCTTTCGAGTCTGTGTGCTTCAAGAATATCATTTCGGCTTCTTCTATTTGTTAGGCAAGGGGATGGATATTCCTATTCTCAAGATGATTAAGCAATTGATTGAAGTCTATCAAGATCGCGAGTTTAAGCATGTTCATCAAGGAACCATCTGGACAACCATTCACATGGTGAGTTTAACTTTTAGCTTAAAACTCATGAATTCTTCTCTTAGCTTGGTTGAGGATTTTAAGGAAATTTTATTTTCTTGTGATGATGAAGGGATAAGTGAGTGGTGTAAACTTAGAGTACCTTTATGTTTTTGATTTTTTTCTGTGATCTGGGGGAGCCCATTTATACCCCGCGCTTGCCTTCAAAAAAAAAAACGCAGAATTGTTTCAGTAAGAAGAAAGAGGATTTCTTTTACTTTTGTTTCATTTGTATAAAGGTTTTGGGGTCCTTAAAACCCAACTCGCTTTCCAAAAAAAAAAAAAAAGGATGGAAAAAAAATAGAAAATAAAAAGGAAAAATCGAAACAAACCAAAATCGAACTGAATTGGTCGGTTCGGTTATGGGTTTTTGTTTGAAAATTCAGAAAACCGAATTCTAAGTTCGGTTCGGTTTTGATCCAATTTTCAAACTGATTGAACCAATTAACACCCCTATTTAAATCCTCATAAATCAAGTGAAACTTTCCTGAAGAGCTTACAGGGCCCTATAAAATATCTTTAAAAATGCTTCTAACTGGTTAGGATTGAGATTGGCATACTAGCGGTAGGAATAAGGAATAGTGGGATGCTAAAGAGGGTACTTTCAATGAGTCATTCTCGCAGCATTAGAAATGTACTTACTTTCCCAAATAGCAAATTGAGATTGAACTCAATGACTTTATCCCTTTATCTTTGATTATAACTAGTCTTTTTGTAAACTGTAAACATGAGCTAAAGTTTCTCTCATGAGACTTTCTAAAGGTTTCTCCAATTTGGTTGATGGCCTCAATCAACAACCCTATTTCCCCCCTTCGCTCTGTTGAAGTGATTCAATTATTGTGTTGGTTTTTGTAGGGACTGTTATTCATCCTCTGTGCATTATGCCCTCAAGATGTTTCCAAGGTACGGGTAGGAAAGCTCTCACCATATGCAATAGAGACACTCAGACATATCAGAGATTTCCTTGGTGTAAAGTTTGATATTAAGCCTGATCCCTCAACGGAAACAGTCATCCTCAAGTGTGTGGGATGTGGATTGAAGAACCTTTCCAGAAAGTTTTCTTAGGTTAGAGATTTTCGTGTAGAAAATTTTACAATATTGTGGCCCTCCGACACAGAAACCCACACTCGTCAATATGCATGGCATGCAAATCTCAGAAACGTATGCAACTTAAGCAGGTTACATGGTTCCTTGCTCCATTGAAGCATTTTTTTTTCTTTGACAGTGTAGTGTGGCCTTTAATCTTTGGTTGAAAAATCCTTCTCTTGAATTAATGCTTGATGGCAAAGTTGTGATGTACGGGACTATCCCATTTTGTACTCAATATACAAGTAATATGTGTAAGATCGGGGCAACTAAGATGTTTCAACATCAAAATCAAACTTGTTTTCTTCTCAGTTACTTAATGCACCTGACAAGGTCTCTACCTTGCTGAGATACTTTGTTGGATGTAAATTACCAGTCCCATACTTCTCATTTTCCTGGTACAAGTTTTCTACAAAAAATAGGAAAGAATGTTGTTCTGTTTATTCCTTTCAGCGCATTTCCATGCAATTTCTACAAAAAGTTCATTTCATTTTAGCCGGGGTTCAAATCCTGTCCCTTACATAATTTTTTGTAGTTAAACTTTTTCAATATTTATAGCCCGGGGCAACAAAATTTCCTGGATCCGCCTTTGAACACATGCACATAAATATTTGGATAACGCAAAGATCTTGCATCATAAACTGAGACAACTTCAAACCTGTGAATTTAGATTCTGTTCAGGAGTTGATGAATGCTAAGCATGTCATCCCACAACAGTGACCAATTTGCAAAGAGAAACCCCGACATGTCGTGATGATTTTTTGTTCCAATTTCTTGACTTGCATTAGTATCTTTACCCTCATTCGAGACCTTCATCATAAGGACTTCGGCTCAATTTGCTACATTCTTTTGTATATTTGTCTCATGTTATTATTGGGGTGCCACTTTCCAAAAATCTATACAAAGAGTACCTCGTGATGAAGAGTCAGTTCGGGAGACCCTCAAGGGTATGATATTGGTGATATCATTGTTGCTTAATTTGTTTACTGCACTGAAATTGCACCGGTGCTTGGGACCGTAGTGCAGTGGATCCTGCTGGGCATGGATTTGGCTATTTGCGTGGGCTACATGTTCCGTAATGAAGAAGAAGAGGTCATGTCCCATGAGACTTCTTCGCCTCTTGACAAAGTCTGATTTTCGGAACAAAAGTACTTGAGCTATTATTGTTTACTTCATTAATATTCTATTTTCAAGGCTAGTTCATTATCAAAATTTGAAAATGGTCTGAAGTTAGGCATGTGTTAAGCCTATCTGTCTTTTTGGTCATAATCAGGTTGACAAAATAAACATATATGATAGGAGAGGTATTCAGGTTTGGCGTTTCAGCTCATTTGAAACATTCCCACACAGTTAGTAATTGATTTTAGTTCACATGTGCATCGTAACCATTGAGGACCACCATGGATACGAGCATCAGCGAGGAGTTCCTATTTTAGGCAGGGTAGTACAAGTGTTGATTTTTGTTTGTCATCCATACTATCGACCAGTAGGAGAGAAGCTAGATTCAATGATTCCGAACACAAATATAGTCATAAATGCTAAAGAGATTGCAAACATTGAACCCGCGGTATCTCAAATTCAGTTCACTTGTTAGCCTATGGACTTTAGTCTCGAAGTTTCCTTGTTGATCAACTTATGCTTGCAGAGTCTCTACACTTTTATCTGGTCATCTGGACGGTTGTGACAATCGTGCAATCATCTACTATGGAGAGGGATTTGCACATTGCAAACCAAATTATGTAACTGGTGAACACACAATTTTCAGTAAATGTACAGAACTGGAAGAGAATTTTGTGGCACTGGAAACAGAATCAAAGCTAGCAGATATTAACACTTGCTCATGTAGCCTCTTCAGTAAGGCCTCTCACATTGGCAATTCTAATCACCAACTTCCTTCAAATGAACCTCGCTCTGAGTAACACAAGAATTGTGTATTCTGCATGGAACAAATAAGAAGTATGCAATGGCAGAGAGAAACAGGTCTCATTCACATGAGCTCGAAAAAAAAAGGAAAGCTTGTACAGACTTCACAGTATAACATAGAGCTGGTCTACCAGAAAACAAGGCTGGCTACACTTACTCCTTCAATGATATTGGTGCAGTTGTGACTGAGGGAACTATTGAAGCTTTTAGATTAGCAGTCTTTATAAACAAAACCTAAATAGAACTAATCATGTAGCTACAACTTACAAGATTGGATCATCAAGACTGGCCTGGCATCTCTGTCAACTCAACGATGGTGCTCAAATGGATCAAATTTAAGATTTGTATGTTGGCTTAACACTGGCCGGTAAAGCTTAGCAACTAACTGCCTCAATTGAAAATGGCTCCCACTGAGCTGGTCGTACATAATATATGAGATAGTCAGCAGTAGCTGTAGATCGAGCTCACACCTCCTGGTAAGATCCAGCTTGTGGTACCTATTTGTAGTAGTAAGTCTAGCTTGGTCTCTCTATATCTGAATATCTGTGCATGCTCCGGCAAGCTGGATCTTGCTAGGAAGCGTGAGACACAGCTAAAATAGTAGTTGACTGCCATTTCATATGTTGTCAGCTCGGTCGTAACATCAGCAACCTGTGATATCTTGTTTGCTTGGTCTTTTAGCTAAAACCCAACGATAATCCAAATGGAGTACGCTTCAAATGGTCCATTGTTTCGTCCCCCCCCCCCCCCCAATCTCGACAAGACTCCCTCACTCCCTTTTTTATTTTTGATTTACCTACCCTTATGCAACTAGTAGCCACATATTTTAGCCAATGTGGATGTCTACCTAATTTTGTTTGTCATGAAAGAATGAAATTTTGACTTGATTGGATTTATGTGAGGAGCCCTTAAAAGGAAAAGTTCATGAGCGCGTTTTTAATTCACAGTTTTTGTTTACTCTCTGATCGAAGTAGAGATTCTTCAACACAGGGAGAATGGCGTGGTCATATATACACCGCATGATGCACAAACTAAGTACCAACTACAAGAGGACTCGCATGTCAATGTTCGTTTCCAGAGACCTTTTAGACCAATCTTCTATTTCCTTTTATTTTATCTTAATTTCTTAGTTTTTTTTTTTTTGGAAAGCGAGCTGGGTTTTTAAGGACTCCAAAACATTTATATAAATGAAACAAAAGCAAAAACAACAATAAAAACAGAAACTTGCATTATGATTTTTGCATTATGAACCTACTGTATATATTTTTACATTATGATTTTTACTGAATTTGTCTTCAACTATCAATGCTTCCATCAACAATAAGTATAAAACTTGCATTTTCCTTCACTATTTTTCTTTGTAAGTGCACCAAGCTTTGTACGCAGCCTCTGCTTATCTTAAGTATAGTTTTGAGGACAGAGACTGTCCTTACGCCTTGTCACAATACTGCCTAGGACAGGCTCGATAATAGTATGCACTTCCATTGCCTCCTTTCTTTGATCCACTCATCGGCTACTACTTAAGAGACCGATCCCTCCCCTCATCATTTCCAATGCCTCAACCTATCATGCTACAGCTGATTTCCAGTACCAGTAGAGGATTTCAACCCTGGGTTAAACAGCATAGGGTGGTTTCTTTTTTCAACAAGTGGCTAGGAAAGACACATGACCTAAAAAAATTTAATTGAGTTATCGGTATTTTGAAGCAGCATTGAGAAAGAGGGAACATACTATAAGTAATTCCTAAACGAACAAGGAAGAAAAATTCCTTGAGCTAATGGAATAAAAAAATACATGACACGGGTAGAAACAGGTTTCAAAGACAATGGCAGTACAGATTATATCTGGCAATATCAATAAGTGAGCTTCATCATAAGTTAATCAAACAGAACACACCAATATGTCATGCAAGATTACAATACACTTCAGGAACACCCAAATCCATGAATAATGACACAAAATATTGGCATCAAAACAAAGAATTATGGGCTAGAAACAACATTCTTCACAGTGAGTACTGAAATCAAACAAAACAAAACACCCAAATCAACAGATTATAGATAAGTTCATCATAACCATTAGAAATACAACATAAAAATAGCAATTTTTCCAATAATCACCAGGTAAAAGCAATAAAGATTGAAGCTTTTCATGGTAATTTAGACAGACAGAGAAATCAATAGTTTAAGCCAACAAAGTAGAAACTCTTAAACCACATAATAACTCATACCCATTAATCCAAACTTACCTCACTTACTGGGAATTCCATCAGCCATGGCATCTGCACAAGCAAAAACAAATTACCCGAAATAATTTGGACATCAAACAAGAACAAACTACAAAAGAGAGAAAAAGGGGCGAGTGATGAAGCTAACATGCACTCTGGGGTTGTTTCAAATCTCGATGAAACAGTGAATGGTGAATGAATGAAGGTCTGGGGTTTCGGAGGCTGGTTTAGGTATTGAAAGCCCAAACTACATGCACGGTCTCTAGTTGTCCAGAAAACTCACATGGGAGGGTGGTGCTCTGCCTCTGCTGCAGAGTTTTGTACAAACTTGACAGCGGTTTTTTGAGAGTGATTGAGTGAATGACCATCACATATTAGCTGAGCTCAGTCCCCCACCACCACCAAAGGGGGGACCTTTCTTGCCTTGCTCAACTCACCTCATCTCATCTCATCTCATATGAAATCACCCTAGGGAAAGGGATCCGAATGTATCAAGGGATTTAACTTGGTCTGCGTCATTCCAAATTATTCGAGGTCCCCATCTCTTGGATTTTCTCATGAGTATTACTAATGTCAAATATGGCGCCTATATATAGGCCTGAACAAATGCAATAGATCATGGTGTAAGGCATATATGAGCTATACTTATGATTTAAGTCCGAATGTACATTGTGATTATTGGATTTTGAAGTTCCCCTTGTTACGGATCGCGCGTGATTAAGGACATACTGAACAAAATATTGGAAGTGTTAGGAATTTTTGCAGTGTGCAACTTTGCCAACACAAGTTTAAACTCAGCATATTGAACTCAATATGGATAAACAAACAAGCTAAACACTTATTGCTTATACGGCAATCCTCAAGTGGACGCTCGACAAGGTAGACATTAATCACTTAGCGTCCATGTTTATCAAGGGAAACACATGCACCATGTCACCCCAAGCAATGCTTCAATGTTGAGCAATATCTCAAGGGGAACTCGCCCACGTGTTCTTAAAAACTCAACCTCTGATGTCTGTTTGTAAAACATGTTTTCCCAGTCTTGAGATTCAGAGTGGAGTATACGAGCTAAATCATCCATGGATTATGCATACTCCACAAAAATGAGCTTTATCATCCCTGCATACTTCACCAAATGCCACCTTCTTGTTCTCTAAGTGAACCACAACCATCAATGCTATGTTTAGCATTGTCTCTGGCCAAGGAACCACAACCATCAATGCTATGTTTAACATTGTCTCTGGCCAAGTGTTCCCACCAATAGTAACTAGTTTGGAAGTTAGGCAATGTAGGGTGAAGTCGTAATATTTGGCAAGTTAATTTATTTGTGGTGGTATCTCTAACCTTTGTAATTTTATGAGTTGGAACTCTCTCAAGGTTTTTGCATAAGCGGGTCTTTTGGCATGATTTTGTGTTGATTCTTTCAAACTAAAAGCATATAGATGTAAAGCTGACCTTTTGGAAGGGAAATGCGTTGGCTCTCCCAATCAACTTACTAACTGTTTACTGAAGTAGACTTTATTATAATTGAGCTTATTGGGGAGAATATACTTTACGGATGAAAGATCACGAAAAAAAATTTAAGATATCTAATCAGGTTTGAACACTTTCTTCCAATTTAGCACACTTCAAAACTATGAGCACTTCGGAGGAATGGTCAAGAGTGGAAAGGAAATAGGGAACACATATCAACATAGGGGTTTGAGAATAGTATGCCATCGTGTTTTGGGAAAGGATGTGCGAGTTTTCTAAACTTGAAGATATTAATCAAAATTTGTGTTAACAAATGTACGATTCTAACACAAAATGGGAAATGCAAATTAGGGTTTATGAGCGTGAGATGTTTTTAATCATTTGAACACAACATACTTTGACATTTAGAAATAAAAATGCTAGGAAACTAGGTTTTTGCAACTATATTTTGCAATCAGGGTGATGTGGCGTGATCTTGAAAGAATAATGAAATCTCCAAATAGTTTATGTGTATCTCGAGGTTGTAAAAAAAACCTCCTCTAACAATGTCACGTCATCCTGGTTGTAAAACATGATTGCAAAATCTGATTTCCTAGCCTCACTATTTGAATTGTAATCTTGACTATTATCTGTACTATTACAATGCCCGAAGCCTTTGATGAACAGTGAAATGTCTTCAACTATAATATTTGGATTTTCCATTTTGTCTTCTCAATTGTTTAATATTTACAAGCAAAACCAAATTATTTATACTTAAGCTCCCAATATAATTTACTTTAAGCCCCATAATTATCTATAAACTATAAATATGTCATTGCATCTAACTTTTTGATTTTTCATTTTGCCCTTCGCATTTTATATTTTTTACAATCAAAATTGGTTTTCTCTCAAACATTGATTAATTATAATCCCCTAACATATTTGGGAAGCCTCCAATTATCTCAAATTTACATCTAATTACTAGATTTTCTATTTTGCCCTCCACATTTTATACTTTTGACAATTAAAACTAGTCACTCTTAAACATTAATTAAATACAGATAAACCCCTAACATTATTTATATGTATCCCTCAATTATCTATAAACTATAAATAGACCCTTATAATAATGAAAGTGTAATATTTTGTTACAACGCTTTACTCCATAATATTCTTTAACCTTTCTAATTAATTAATTTTAAAAATATACATATATGTAAATAGTTTTTCTTATTATTTAGCATATAAATTTTTAATCAAATCTCCTGAAATTTTAACTTTTACTTATTAATGAATTTGTTCATAATGTTGGGGTACTACGGGACAACATACGCATAGGATGGCAGTAGCAGAAATGTGTATGTTAAGGTGGATGTGTAGTAAAACTCGTAAGGATAAAATTATAAATGAAAGAATTAGGAGATACTTAGGTGTAGCGCCCATAGAGAAAAAAATTAGATAAAGACGTTTAACTTGGTTTGGTTATGTGCGGAGGAGACCAAGCACGACGCCAGTTAGAAAATGTTTAGATTGGCAAGTTAATGGAGGTGTAGACGGAGGGGACGACCGTTGAAAACTTGGATGAAGACGGTGAATGAAGATATCATTGAGCTTGGATTAGGTGAGAAAATGTGGGAATATCGCATTGCTTGAATAACCAAAATCCATGTAGCCGACCCCGAAAATTTCGGGAATGGGCTTTGATGATGATGATGACTTATTAATGAATTTGTAGAATAAAAAAAAATATTGAATACACGCACACATGGAGCTGACCACACCTTAGGTCTCGTTTGGTTCCTCGATGGAATGGGAATGGTAATGGTAGTGGGAATGAGAATGAGAATAATAATGGTAATAGTAATGAGAATGTGTATGTGTATGTTTGGTGTACCTATGAATCACAATGGTAATAACATATGACATTGTTTGGTATGTGAATATATGGTAGGAATGGAATGAGAATGAATTGTATCTTTACCAATATGGCCTTGGTTATTACAATGGATTGTATGTCATCTACTATATTATATAAAGGAAATTATATACAAATTAAAATTTGGAGCACCATAAATAGAAATGCAACTGTATTACATAATAATTCCAACAAATGGCATATACGAAATATGGTTTTGTTGAGCAAGGAGGGTAAAAATGTCTTTTCAAGTTGCATCGACCGTTACAATTAGGGGTGGGCATCCCATCCCGCGATCCCGATTTTGTTCTGTCCCGTCCCGATTTTTTCGAGTCTTAATGGGATTGAATAATTTAATCCCGATCCCGTCCCGTTTTAGAATGGGATGGGATGGGATAGAGATTTTTAATCCCGCCAATCTCGTCCCGTCCCGAGCTATTTTTTTAATATTTATTATTTATTTATTTATTTATTTTTATTCATATAAATTTACAGATGACTAACAAAGACTCATAGTGTTTGCAGTGGTAACATAAATGTTACTTCAATAAATAAATATTCATTAAGCAATAGAAAGATAACAGACTGTTATTTGAATTTTCATTAAAAGTTATTCCAATTATTTAACTTCCAAATATTGATAATACCCAGGTGAAGATGAAAAATGACAATTAACTGAGTAATACATATTCAGAAGAGAACATTTAAGGGAGGAGCCAAAATTTTGAGATCCCCCGAGCTGTAAAAATAATTTTTTTTAATTACAATATATGTATTGATGGTAAATCATTATGAATATGTTAAAGCATCACCAGTAGGTCTATATTTATTCTCTAACAAAAGATGAAATGTCAATTTGTAAATGAACTATGAATTTTGTTTTCCACAGTAATGAAATTGTAATATCAGTTGGGAGGCCATCACAGCGACACAATACTCTTAGTGGGTCCCATTTATCATGTCATTTTTTAAAAGTCAAGCTCACTCGACTTCATTATTAGGGAATTTAGTGGCTACCCTTATATTTGCATGCCATATCTATATCTAATTATAAGAAAATTATTTTTCACGCTCTTATATGATAATAATCTTCGCGACAGTTGCATGCAGCACGCTGATCCCGACCTGTCCCGTCCCGTCCCAATCCCGTATGAATGGGATGGGATAGGGATGGGTATATCTCGTCCCATCCCGTCCTGTGTCCAATCCTAATTACAATGGGGAATGTAATCTCCATTCATAGGGATTTAGGTCGGAATGGCTATTACATTGAAATCCGTAATACTCATTCTCATTACATCACTTATTTGCCCAACCAAACATTGGTTTGCATTGGACCATTGTATTGACCATTACAATTACAATGGTCAATGCCCAACCAAACACGCCCTTAGTCTCATTTAACATGACTAATGATGATGTAAGTCAAATTTAACGGATGTTAATAACTTTATTAGATATTAAAATCAGTACAAGACCCATGTGACTTCTTAATCTATCTTTGTTTAATTATTAATGGTCAAATCGAAGTGCCAACGATACGGATATTACAAGTTAATACTTAGTTGAATGATTAATGGTCAAACTGAAGTACTAAATGTTCTACATCGGTTTAAAAAAATGTATTCCCGTTTCTTAACATGTTGGTTACAATTGTTTCCTATTAAAAATCACATGGCTCATTTTTACAGTTTCATTTGTAAGAAATACGTTCGGAAATTAGCATGTGTAGGCTGGTAAGTTTTTTTTTTTAATTTTTTTTAATGAGTTTGAGGGTTTGACTAAATAAATGGAAGAGGTCCATTGACTAAGACTGAGGTTTTTGGCATTAGGTTTCAAACTTCATTAAATTTTAGTGAGATTGATCTCTTTATCGTAATCCTAATGTATCCATATGAAAATTGATTCATAAAGTTGACGAGTTACATACCGTCTATCTCATCATAAACTTAAACTTAGGAATGCATCCAATGAGCTAAAAATTTTACAAATCTAATTTCTCGAGTTAACAATTGCAAGATGTGATCGTCCTTATAAAAGAAAAGCACGAAAATTTTATTAATTTACAACTACACTAAAAATAACCCAACAAGAACTCAGGGTTCAATGACCCCATCTCTTTAAAAATGGTAAAATCTTGAACATGAAAATACATGTATTTTTTTTTAAAAATTCTAAAGAGTCAGGCCCCTACCGTTATTTGTGTTTGTGTCCGATTGATGAATAATGAGAATCTCTGAGATAATGAAAAGTATTGAAGTTTTTTTTTTTTTTTTTTCAAAATTTTTACTTTAACCAAACACAAGTAATTATTTTTTCCCCTTGTAAAAATTCTCATAATCTCAAAATCACACATCACATTCCATTGTTGTTGAAGAAAGCGGGACACTTCTGCTATAAATCCAATTTCGTGTGAGACATTATGGCAAAATCTTGTTGTTGTTGTTGCTACTGCCATTTGCCAATCAACCAGAAAGACAGAAAAGTAAGAAAAATAATAGCCTTTACTGTTTGTGTCTGTGTTTGCAGCTTTTTATTTTTTACAGCCTCTACTGTTTTAATGGTGTTTTTGCAGAAACCCAATTCGAATTACAAGTGGAGAGAAGATAGAGAGAGATGTTTTTTCACTAGTTGAGCTGTATCTGAATATGTTGTGTAGTACTGGCTAGCTAGTGTTGCAGGTTTTTTCTGAACATCTGCCACAAAGTATTTAACTTTATCACTCTTTCCTCTCACTTTCTCTCTTCTCTCTCCCAAATAATTGTTTCTCTGTCTCTCTCACAAACTTAAACTACATAACCAAATTAGTAGCGATGGCAATAACTTTGCTCCTCTCTCTTTCTCTAACACTAGATAGATAGATATAAACTTTACAAAACCCAAACCGGAACAGAGGTTGATGGGACGATTCAGAAACAGAGAGAGAGAGAGAGTGAGCAAATAAGTCATCTCTGTGATCCTCAATTCCAAAAAGCTCAAAACCCCATGTCTCTCTCTCTAAAACAACCATACCCATTAATCCACCAAGCATAAAAGCACTTCTTTCTTATTTCTCCATCTCTCTCTGTTTCTTCTTCTCTTCCTCGATGAGATGACTGACGTCATTTCATTACAAGTTTATTATGACGATGTCAGTATATAACACAGTTCCTATTTTTTTCCTTGCCTGTTGAGAGGGTAGGTGGGTTTTGTTACTCTGCTCGTCCGGAAGAAACAGAGCAAGAGAGAAACTGTGGGGAAGGTTCAGCTTTAATGGCATTTTGGTTCCAGTTAAACAATGGGGTTTCTCTGTTTCGAATGTTGTTTCTTGTGGTGTGTTTTCTCTGCGTTTTGAGCTTTGGTCGAGCTGATTCTGATGAAGATGATGGTGAGTTCTGTTCAGCTCAACAGAGACTTCTTCTTCTTCTTCTTTGCAGCTCCTCTCTCACTCAGTTGTTTTTACTGTTTGTTATGAAACACTTTACATTGGCAAAATCTAGCTAGTTTGAGCTTTTCTGCTTGATTTCCTGTTGAACAGTTACCCAAACAGTGTTTCGTTTCTGTTTCGTGTGATAAATAAGCTAAAATTCATAAAGTTTGTACCTTTACTAAGCTGAAGCAATGTTTCATGCCTATCTCTTCTTCTTCTTTGTTCCAGATGAAATTTTAACACTTCAATTTGTAGGTTCCACTCATAAGAAGACCTACAATGATACCATTTTTCTGGTGTTTCAACTTTTTTTGCCACATTTTCTTCAGTTCCCCCCAATTTACATTATTGCAACTGTTTGATAATGCTTGATTTCTCTTTTGTTTAACCCTTGACTTGGTTTAATTATTTAGTATTGTTTCTTTGTTTGAGACAATAAAAAAGCTCATATTTTTGTTCTTTATCTCTCTTGAAATTTGAAAAGGGGCGACGCTTTTGGAGATTAAAAAGTCATTTCGGGATGTCGATAATGTTCTATATGAATGGACAGACTCGTCCGACTACTGTTTCTGGAGAGGGGTGACTTGTGATAATGTCACGTTTAATGTCATTGCACTGTAAGTTTTTTTCTTCTTCCGGCTATTGTTGAGACATATATGGTTCAATTATACTCTTGTGACTATTATTTTTTGGTTGTTTATGGTAAATGACTTTAAAACTGCATTGACATATCATATTGTAAAAGAAATCTCGATGTAAAGATCGGATGTATGTGCAACATATCTGTTGACTCAGTAATGACTTTTGATCTGAAAACAATTTGCCAACACATTACATTGCATGCACTATAATTAATATTTAAAGCCTAACTACATTTACCCCATTAATCTTGATTTTTGTTGGTGCAGTAATCTTTCAGGACTAAATCTTGGTGGGGAAATTTCGACTGCAATTGGAGACTTAAAGGGGTTACTCTCCATGTACTGTTCATAATCTTTAAGTTATTGCTTTCATTTGTATGTTAGAGATGTCCTTACTTCCTCTGAGATTCAAAATGTTTTCTTTGGGTGCCTTTAGTAAAGCTGAATTGCTGTGTCTCATATTGAATTTCTTTGAGCAGAGATCTTAAGGGCAACCGTCTCTCGGGGCAGATCCCGGATGAGATTGGCGACTCCTCATCACTGAAATCCTTGTAAGTTTTGTATTACATTGTATGTGTGTATCATTAGTTTGCTCTACCAAATTGTTGTATTTTAAGTACTTGTTTGAATTTCCAATATCTCATTTTGTATTGGTATTTTGGCAGGGATTTTTCCTTTAATGAGATCGAAGGCGACATACCATTTTCTATTTCAAAGTTAAAACAGTTGGAATCATTGTGAGTTTTAGGTTTTGTTTTAGTGGATTTCTTGCTGGTTCTGTCTATGTGCTAATCCTTTGAATGGATCCTCTAGAATTTTGAAAAATAACCAGTTAACTGGCCCCATTCCTTCTACGTTGTCCCAGATACCGAATCTGAAATACTTGTAAGTTCAGTGTATTAGTTATTTTAGTTTTTCATTCTCGCTTGATTTTTAACATGATCATGACACTACTTGACTCCAGGGACTTGGCTCAGAATGCACTAAGCGGCGAGATACCAAGGCTTATATATTGGAGTGAGGTTCTACAGTATCTGTGAGTACTTTTCAAGACTTTTGTTTTCCAGTGTGCCTTTGTTTTAAAGCTTCTTAATTTGATGAATATGTACTTCATTCCCGTAATTAGTTTCTTCTATGTTTAGTTTTCGTCAACTTAGGCAACAGACTAAAACTACTTTGTTGACTTGTAATCCAGGGGACTTCGGGATAACAATTTAACCGGCACTCTTTCATCTGATATGTGCCAGTTAACAGGGTTATGGTACTTGTAAGTGCCACATTCTTTCTCCATTGTTACAATGTTTCAATAATCACCTTTTACATCTTGTGATTTTGCTGATTCTTCCGTTCCTTGAACTAATTTTGTGGGTTCCTCAAACTACAGTGATGTAAGAAACAACAGCCTCACTGGGAGCATTCCTCACAATATTGGCAACTGTACTGCTTTCCAGGTCTTGTATGTGCATCTTCTAACTCAAGATGACGGTTGTAAATTATGAAAATGCATAAGTTGGATTAATGTAATTATTTTTTCTTTTGGTCTTTAGGGATTTATCCTACAACAAGCTTACTGGAGAAATTCCATTCAACATTGGGTTTTTACAAGTTGCTACGCTGTATGTGGATTTAGCTTATTTCTCTCTAATGACATATCTTTAGTTTCGTACATTTGTTAGCTAATCTTTTGTTTATCTTCCTTTGTGCATGGAAGCTCTTTGCAAGGAAATCAACTTACAGGGAAAATTCCGTCTGTACTTGGTCTCATGCAAGCACTTGCAGTGCTGTAAGTACTTTACCGTATTATTGATTGCACTTAAAAAGGAATAGTTTTGTGCATAGAGCATGACCTCTTTTTGGAGATTCTTTCTTTGTCACTTTGTGTGATTTTCTTTACTCCAATCTCCTCAACCATTTCTTTTAAATTATTTGACATTTTTCTTCATTTTATTTTCCTTTCGTCTCAGAGACCTAAGTTGCAACTTTTTGAGTGGAACTATCCCCCCTATTTTGGGAAATCTGAGTTATACAGAAAAACTGTAAGTTAATATGTTTTCAGTTATTTACTATGCCTGGCCTGTTTACAATATTGATATATTTTGATGTTCGACACTACAAGACTGGTAGAAAAATATTACAGTGCTTCTATGTCTGCACTTTCAAGTAGTTGAATAATTGCAATGTCTCAATACTTCTTTTTAATTTTAGAAGTTGTGTTTTGCAATATCCACAGATTATGATTTTGTATTTGTTCTTAGGTACTTGCACGGTAATAAACTTACAGGTTCCATTCCTCCGGAGCTGGGAAATATGACGATGCTTCATTATTTGTAAGGAAGGCTCTTTATTATTTTTTATTCATCTTTCAAATAGAGAGTAGTCATACTCTCTTACGTCTGCTGCTTTAATATGGACCAAACTACTTGAGCTCGTATAGTTCTTCCCTAGGTGGCTAGGTGAATGATTTTACTAAATTGAGTCAGTTACCTGTTAAAAAATTCAATCAAAATTCTAATGTAAGCTTAGGAAATCTTATGGGTGTAGTGTAATTAAAATGATGTGTCCTAGATAAAGCACATTACAATGAATTTTACATTCCATTGCATTGTCTTACTTTTCAACCAATTATTGGGACGGAGAACATTTACAATCTACAACCGTATTTTGTTCGCAGGGAACTTAATGATAACAAACTCATTGGGCATATCCCATCCGAGCTTGGGAAGCTCACTGATCTATTTGAATTGTAAGTCATGATTGGATATTTTCCATATTTGGGTAATTGTGCATGGTGGATGATATTAGGTGCAGATCTATATGTGTTCAAGTCTTTTAAAGGTTGATAGCTACTAACACAATGATCTTACAGAAACATTGCCAATAACAATCTCGAGGGTCAGATTCCAGATAATCTGAGCTCATGCACAAACCTCAATAGTCTGTCAGTATCTAAACTTTGTCCATTAGCTTATTTAATTGATTTATTATTTTGTGGAAACATCATTAAGCACATGATTCTGTAACAGTAATCTCTTTCGAAACAAATTGAATGGAACCATACCACCTGCATTTGAAAAGCTTGAGAGTATGACGTACTTGTAAGTCTCGACTTTCACTAATATATCATTGATTTAAAATATCCAATGTCATTGACTCTTTTGGTTTTATTGTTGATTTTCTTTCTGTTTTGTCTATTGGATGCCTGGACCCAATAGGCGCTTATACCGTGAATGAAAGTCATGCATGGAACTTCATATTTGGTCTTGGCAATTGGCATATTGGCCATTACTTGCTGTATGGCATTAACTGATTTCTTTCTATTATAATAGGAATCTTTCGTCGAACAGGCTCAAAGGCCCAATACCAATTGAGCTGTCTCAGATTGGGAATTTGGATACATTGTAAGTATGGTATTTTAAGGATTAATTATCGCTTTATGGTCCTGTTTTGGAATGTTTCATTTATTGTTTTCTCTGCCCCAGGGACCTTTCAAATAACAAGATTTCAGGTTCCATTCCTTCTCCTGTTGGTGATTTGGAACATCTCCTGAAACTGTAAGTTCTGTTATTTTGTCACTTATTTTCTTTCAGTATTTAGTTTTTCTCACACCTGTCTGTAAATTTTAGAAATCTAAGTAAGAACCTTTTGTCTGGATATCTTCCTGCGGAGTTCGGAAACCTGAGGAGTATAATGGAGATGTAAGACATAACAAACTTTTTCTGTCTTTATGTCATATTGGTATGTGTTTTACCACATCTTTCGTAACAATGCTTCGTCTTTATTGTAGAGACCTTTCATATAATCAACTCTCTGGTCCAATCCCTCAAGAACTTGGTCAGCTGCAAAACTTGTTTGTGCTGTGAGTTGCATGCTTTTTTCTCAATAAAGGATCTGTACTTTTGTTTTGAGGACAACAAATTGAATATTGACTACTGTTTTTTGGATTAGTGAATGTGGAAGACACTGAATGCTATTCTTAAATAGTTAAATGTTTCTTACTCATTTTGGTCTGATATATTGACTTCACTTAAAACTCTACATTCAATGACATCACTTCATAACGTTGTATTAGAAAACGAAATTGACTCATGTTTAGTTTTTCTTTTTTGGTTCTCATTCTATGAGTTTACACATTGATGACCCTTTTACATGCTCTTTCTATAGCACTTTGTTTGATGATGATTATTTTTGTTGCCCACTATACTAGTCTGTAATATTTGGACTCAAAATAATGCCAGGCATTTGGAGAACAACAATTTATCTGGGGATTTGCTATCGTTGTTCAACTGCTTCAGTCTTAATGTGTTGTAAGTTATTGCGAATATCAAATGATTCAAAGTCAACTTTGATCCATCTTAGGATAATCAAACAATATCAATACCCTTAAAAATCGTATGTTAATGCATTTGAGCAGAAATGTGTCGTACAACAGCCTTGCTGGTGACATTCCCAGGGGAAACAATTTCTCAAGGTTTTCGCCAAACAGGTGAGAGATGACGTTGTTTGTTTCTATCATTGCCATACCATTGTAAAAGTTGTTTATTCTATATCACTTCTTTGGATGGTAAAATCATGTTATTCACGTTCCATCTCCTTTTTAGCTTCATTGGAAATCCCGATCTTTGTGGCTCTTGGCTCAATATTCCGTGCCACAATTCTCGCTCGCCAGAACGAGGTAAACTCAGCATTTAGTTTTATATCTCCTTAGCCAAACTTTATTAGTAATCAATGCAAAGTGGTAGAAAATCCTGTATGAAAAAGATTCTTCAACTCAAAATAAAAATAATAATAATAAATAAATAAATCAGCACAATGAGGTATGTAGCCACCTAAATGAGCTGGTCTTGCTGTAGGAATAAGACGCATGTCATTGATTTTTAGTAACTAATTATTTTCCCTCTGATCTCATCACTTCTCTTTCCGCATTATGTGTGCAGCTCCAATTTCTAAAGCAGCAATTTTAGGAATTGCTCTGGGCGCCCTTGTTATACTTCTCATGATCTTAGTGGCAGTGTGTCGTCCTCACACACCAGCACCTTTTCCTGAAGGATCTCTAGACAAACCAGGTAGTTCCTGATGCACCGATGATGATTCATTAAACCTAAGATATATTAGGCTATAGACAGTAATGATACAAAAAGGAACGGAAAGTGCTTCACTGTCTGTGCTGGATTTTAGGCATAAGTATTTTTTAGTAGAATATCTGTCACTCTGTAATCACAGAGAAAAAATTCTTCAAAGACGTAGTTTGGTTTTGGGCTTATTTATCAAGATAGTATGAGCTTTTTTGTGGTAGCCTTTACCTAATTTTGGTGAAAATATATCCATAATCTAGATTCTACAATTGGTTGTTTCGGCCATGCTATACTTATTTCTTCCTTGTGCACTTGTTCTTCAAACTCACAGTCAGTTATTCTTCACCTAAGTTGGTGATCCTTAACATGAATATGGCTCTTCATGTATATGATGACATTATGAGGATGACTGAGAACCTGAGTGAGAAATATATTATTGGTTATGGCGCTTCAAGCACTGTTTACAAATGCGTCCTAAAGAATTGCAACCCCGTGGCCATCAAGCGGCTATACACACACTACCCTCAGAGTCTGAAGGAATTTGAGACGGAGCTCGAGACTGTTGGGAGCATCAAGCATCGGAATCTTGTTAGCCTCCAAGGATACTCATTGTCACCTTCCGGGAATCTTCTCTTCTACGACTACATGGAGAATGGTAGCCTTTGGGATCTCCTACATGGTAAGTGGTCATAGAACAACATACATGCATGATTCTATGCAATCTCTAATTTGTTCTGTTCATTATTTAAAAAAAAAAACTGTTTTTATTTTTATATCGGTATTTTCAACGATGGACCAGGATACCCAATGTGGGCAACATAGATTTTTTTTTTATATCCGTCAAATGGTACATGTCATATATCAAGAACATGCAATTGGTTTATGTGATCATTACATGCCTTTGCTAAGTCGTGTGCTCGAAAATTAGATTCCTCTGGAAGTCTGAAATCTTCAATTAGGTTTTCGGTAGTTTTCAATAAAGACAAACGTGTTCTAGTCTACAGTTGGTTTTCCTAAAACTCGTTCATTTAACAGGTAACTCTACTAAGAAGCAGAAGCTTGACTGGGACATGCGCCTGAAGATAGCTCTGGGTTCAGCTCAGGGCCTTACTTATCTTCACCATGATTGTACACCGCGAATCATTCACAGGGATGTGAAGTCATCTAACATTCTCTTGGACAAGGACTATGAGGCCCATCTCACAGACTTCGGTATTGCAAAGATGCTGTGCACCTCTAAATCTCACACTTCTACATATGTCATGGGAACCATTGGATACATTGATCCTGAATATGCCCGCACTTCCCGCCTGACTGAAAAGTCTGATGTGTATAGCTTTGGGGTTGTGCTCCTTGAACTTCTGACAGGAAGAAAAGCGGTAGATAATGAATCCAATCTTCATCAATTGGTACAACTCCTTGCCTCTTTCTTATCCATAAATTATGATTGATATCTTCCTTCATGTCTTGAGATACCAGTTTTCGTGTTTGCTTGAAAAGCAAAACAGCTTATGTGGCATCCTCCTATTTTTTTGTAGATTATGTCGAAGACAGCCAACAATGCAGTCATGGAGACCGTGGATCCTGAAATCTCTGCCACTTGTAAGGACCTCGGAGTGGTAAAGAAGGTTTTTCAGCTAGCCCTTCTATGCACCAAAAAACAGCCCTCTGACAGGCCAACAATGCACGAGGTTACAAGGGTGCTGGAGTCACTTGTGCTGGCAAACCCTACCAAGCCAGCCATCACCCTTCCTCTATCACCACAGTCTGCCAAGGTGCCAAGCTACATGGAAGAGTACTCCAACATAAAAAACCCAGGGATGTTAAATTGTTCATCTATGAGTACCTCAGATGCGCAACTCTTCCTAAAATTCGGTGAGGTAATTTCCCAAAATTCTGAGTGAACGACAAGAAAAGGGGTTGTAAACAGGGATAAATCATTTGGTGTAATTAGATGATTATATACTAGTATATCAATTAAAGAGCTTATTAGGCTTTCAAGTTTGTGTATGGCTGTAGTTTTCAGATTGTCACATTATTTGCTCAGTAGGGATGAGGTTGCTGGGTCCTTGATTTTGTTTCTGCATGACCAGCCTGTGGCCTGTCTTACCCCATGCCCTGTCTCTGCCATTGTAAACCTGTTCATTACAGTAGGCCCTATGTAGCTGCAGATCGGAGAGATACTTTTTTCAACTTGGTAACATTGCTGATCCCTGGTCTACCATAATTTTTAATGAAGTCAAGTAAGAAATGATTCACTAGTGCAGTCAGTGGAAGTTTATTTAGCTGGAGAACTGGTACTACATGAACAGAAAATGACAGGCCACTAGGAAGGGTTGAGATTTAATGGTCTTTCAATGAGAAGCAGGTACATTTAATTGAATTTGAATATGGCTGAGATGATAAAGTCTTGACAATAAAGGCCAGTGAATTTGAATATAGCTGAGATGATTCAGTCTAACAATAAAGGCCAGTAGATATTAAGGAATGTTGTGCAAATGGTTTAGTTTATGCTTAAACCCTTCTTAGATGGGAACCCTCGGGTTTGGTTTGGATCTGCCATACCCAAAATCTTAATCGAACCACAAAAACATGGAAACCAGAGCCGAAGCAGGCGTCCAATTTGGTTCTCCAGGAGTGGGTAGAACACTTGATTAGCAAATGAAGGATATCACTATTTTTATATTAAGTGAACATTGTTTAACCATTAACATCGGGTAAAACACCATGTGAACTTTATTTTGAGCAATGAAACTCTAATCTTCTACCACTCTAGTCGAGCTATAACCTTACAAATGCTTGGAACTATGAAGATTCGTAACATTCCAAGTTTTATTTCAGTAGGATTAATAAAAGGCCTGACATTAAACATTACAAAGTTTAGCTCAAAGAAAATATTAGAACAAAATCTACAAAAACATGTTTATTCATAATGTGGCAGTAACTTTCTGATATCATCATTTTTGTTGAAGAACACCACTATAGTCATGATCCGAGCCACATTATAAGATATTGTTCACCTCGGGCGAGATCTAAGCCCGCAAATATGTAGCACATCATCTTTCTTTACCCAAGCAATGTCAGACTATAATCTCTTCACACAGTTACAATCCAACCCCTTAAGGCCCAACGTCTTTACGATTTAAAACACGTCTTATTATTGTGATCCAAGTCTGCATATATATAACACATCTATTTTCCTCATCCTGACAATATATGACTACAATCCCCTGGTAGTCTACCGGCCTCTTAGCTCGTTCACACTTGGAGCTGCCACTCTCAGAGTCTGCCCACAAAACCACCAATTTTTGTGTTGAACGATACCACCAATACAAACTCCAATCTCACCATTATTCCTCTTATTATTCTCATTTCTTCTCTCTCGTGAACAATAACCACCACCATCACCGCACCACCCTGTCTCACTACCCACCACCACATTTCTTCTTCTTCTTCTCTCTTATCTTATTTCCACCACCACCAAAAAGAACGGGAAGATAAGAGCAATGAAGACGAAGAAGAAGGACAAACAAGGCGGTCGGGCGAGGTAGCGCAGTGGTGGTGGTGGGGCGAGTCATTACAGTGTGTTGTTTCCTGAAAGAGAAGATGAATTTTTTGTTTATATTGATAATGTTCTTCAATAGATGGTTGTGCATTTCAAAACGATGGTACTGTGATTCAAAAAATAATAGTAGCGGTGGTGTCAATCAACAAAATCGCTAGCGTAAAAAAAGTCGTTGATACACGTGCACAACATGAACTTGAAGTTTGCAAATTAAGCAGAGTAGCGTAATTTATGTTCCTAAAAATTGTTTTTTAACTTGTCACGTGGCAATAGAGTGATCCCCTAAAATCTGTGAATCGAAACATTATCTTTGGTCGAATTCCAACTGATACCCAATCCTCTTAAAACTCGCACTGTCCGAGCTCAAAAACACACACACACACTCATGGCCTCTTCTTCAAAAGAGTGTTCAATCACTCCCTCTAACACCCCAAATCCCAATAATTTCATTTCCAAGTGCCTTCTTCTCTCCTCGGCATTGTCTCCTCCCCTCACTCTTCATTCCAAAACTAACCCCATCCATGAACTACACACCAAACTAGTCTCAGCTGCTCATGGATGCCTCCAAACCTTCAACTCCTTCATTTCATCGAACCCTCTTCTTCACAAGCTGTTCTTTATCCCTACTTCTTTCCAGGTAAAAACTTAAACTTACTAACTTTTTTTTTTTCTAATTTATTGTTAATTTATCTATTTTTAAGTAATTTGAGATGCAACATTCATTCAATTTGATAAGAGAACTGTGGGTCAATCTAGTGGTGTGGTTAATTTTCTTGAAGAAAATAAATTGAAACAACTTAATTGTATAACTCAAGTAGATAAATGCGATACCCATACTATTATGGATAACTGTATACTATTAGGAATTGTTCAATGCCTGCTGGAGTCCTAAATGGTACTTAATAAATCTTTGCTACTATCTACTGAGAATGAATTTGCATCAACAGCACATAGTTGTTTATTAATGAACATGTCTATATCCACACTAATACATCAAACTCAAATCTTTTTAAGTTTAACTAAATTGTAAAGAAAGCTACATGTGTCGCATAATGCCATAAGTGTGAGGCTTGCACAATGGTAAGAATTCAGCATCGTAGTTGGAGTGTAACTTCTTGAGAAAAACAATTGGACGGTTTCTTTGGCTTAATCAAACTTGATTTATTTTTATGTGAGAGTGAGACGCATCACTTTATACTTCAAATGCCTACCAAAGTTTAGCCAAGCAAGCATTTCTACCTAGTTTCATATTTGATTGAACTAAAACCTTTTTTCGCCTTCCCTGCTCAAGTAGTTTCATTTTTTGACTTTTGTTTTGATATCTTTTATAGAGTAAGGTGTTATCTCTCACAATGATGTAGCCTTCGGGTATTGTTTCGATTGCCCTGGGGGGACTGTTGTAGCCTTCAGGCACGGATTAAATAATTAATAACAGGGGCATGTTCGCAATGGTTGAGTCTTAGCTGACTGCAACCTTCTGCACCGATAAAAATAAAACCTGTCATTGTTCTAATTATAGCTCGTATACCAGGAGTCATATAGTTACATAATTCATCTAAAGTATTCACTAACAATCCACGAAATTAAATACAACTTAAGGTGCGGTTATATGTATTTCATTACTGGGAAGGCCAAAATAAGTGGAGTGATATGAATAAATATATGTAGATTGTTCGTACTTAGTCGAATACTTGGAATGTTTTCTTTTGTACCTGATGGAGATTTATTTGTTTTGGGAAACTCCTTGATTGGTAAAGTTAATGAGGCTGCCTAATCACAGTGGAACTTGTTTTCTTTCCAGATCCATTGCAGAAATCAGTCAAGTTCTAAGAACTCCTTGTCTGTACACAACTTTGCTGCTATTTTACCTGGTGATTCAGTGGCGGGGCTTGTGGTGGCTAATGGGATCTCGAATTTTTTGAACCTCTACAACACACTGCTGGTTTGCAGGCTTGTTTTGACCTGGTTCCCCAACTCTCCTCCTGCCATTGTTGCCCCTCTCAGGTATGATTCGTGTTATATATTCGCCTTCCAGTTTCGCCAAACTTAAGTGTGGTTGTGACATATAATGGAACAGAAGATAACAAGTACCACTCAGTCCTAGAGTGTTATATCTCCATTAGGTTGCTTCTAGGACGCACATAAATGGGTGTCATATCGTGACATGATACAGACCCCATGATAAGACAAATCTTAAAAGTTAGTATAGGGGTGTGACGAGAATACAACACTAAATAATGTTTAATTTTATAATTGATATCAATAAACACATTAAAGTGTTAATATCTTAGTTCACATCATATGAAAATAAAAAATAAAAAATAATCATGAAGTCCTTCATGCATTGCTCTTTCTATACTTTAAGAGTAGCACAAAAAAATATGTAACAATTGTATGTAGTCTTCATTCATTCAAATGCATTGAAGCATAATTTTAAATTCATAAATCATAACTTACAAGTCAAATAACATATTAACATTCATTTTTTTCTCAAGTCATAAGGTACAAGTCAAATAGCATATTATGAACGTCAACGAGATTTGTGCTCCCCATTTGTATTTTGTAATCAACTTGGTAGATAGATTGGTCTTCTGGGGAGATAAGTGAATCATTGCCAAGCCCCTCAAAGAAGGCTTTGAAAATATTTTGGCCCTTTCTAGGAAAAAAATCAGATGTACAGTGTACTTAATCAGTTTATTGGTAATGAGGACGGCGAGGTATCGTGGGATTAAGGTCTATGAATGGGAAATACCAAGAATGATGAATTTGATCCAAGTGCTCAACTCGCCGCTTAATTCTGGTGAGAAAGATAAGTAGATTTGGGATAATAAATCCAAGTCTTTCACGCGAAAAGCTGTTTTTTTTAAGTTAATTCTAGCAGCCAACACAGCTGAATCTTTTGGTCAGGCCCCTGTTATCTTCACAGCCAACCCTCTTTGGTTCAATCGGGTCTCACGTAGAGCTAACTTCCTCTTATGGACATTGGTTCATGGGAGAACTCTCACCATCAAGTCATTGACAACTTGGCTCATCATGAGTGCTTCCTAGGGTCACATCAAAGACAAAACTAGGATGTACAGTTCTTTTAAATGAGAATCAGTACTATTTAGTTGGAGTGTTAGACATATAAAAACATGTTGGTTTTATACATCAAGGTAATTCACACTTCTATTCATATGCTATTATTCACTTGTCTTGTGATATGTACTGCTATCTTAAGAGAAAGCTCCACTATGCTATGCAAATACTAAAGGCAGAAAGGACTGCTTGTACTTCACCTCCTATGATCTGTACGCCTAAAATTATAATGTAGTCTATTGTCTCTTTTGTTGTTTCAGCACTGTATGTGATCCTTACCTCAACATATTCCGGGGTCTTATCCCACCACTTGGAGGAACTTTGGATCTTTCTCCTATACTAGCTTTCCTTGTTCTAAATGCCTTCACCAGCTCAGCTGCCGCACTTCCTGCTGAATTGCCCCCTGCAGGTGCATCTCAAAATCTTTCTTCATCTCAATCATTATTTTCAAATCTTACATCAGCACAGAGAAAGTGGATGAAACGGATTTCCAGCAGCCGTTCAAAGAATTCTACAGGTCAGTCTGATAAAAGAGTCTGAAAAATTGAAGTGCACTCCTTCCTATTATTGTTCATGAAAGGTTTGAGTTTCACATGTATTCTCAATGTATTTTGTGCGTGATTGTAACACTATCAGCTTGATGGTTTGACACAATTGGCTGTAACACAGATTTTTTTGTTGTTAATTTTCTTAAGCTCTCCGACTGTTGTATACTTGTATCACGACCAGTCATCTAAAAGAGTTTTATTTTTGGCTTTAACCTTCAGTTTCGTGATGATTATGTGAAAATAGCAGACTTCGAGGCAAAACAAACACCATTCCTTTAGTGATGGGCTTTGACTATATCCATTTTCCAAGTGGGGATGTGCTGAATAGCAAATGCACAAATTTTTTCCTTCAATGAGCCAACAAGAAGCCCTTCACAAGTTAAATGGCTATGTTTCGGAAGGAAGGCAGAACAGTTTTTTTTTTTTTTTTTTTTTTTTTTTTCTTGTGGTTGATTATCTAAATATATAAGCACCTTTCCATGGTCTATGGTGGCCTTAATACATAGTTGTTAAGCATCTGATCATCACCTTATATTTGATGCATTTTCGCAGGAGTTTGATAACAATTGCAACACTCTGTTATGGACTAATGTTCTGTTTACAACATTTTGTGGGGTGGTTTTTTTTGTTTTGTTTTTGGCAGTTGATCAGACTCCCAGAAATTGCAACAGATTTTTAAAAATTTATTTCAAAACCGGTTTAAGCTTGTAAACTATATTGAACAGTTATTAGGTAACATATTGTGCCTTAGTGGCCAAAGGTGTATCAGCTGAGTTGGTAGAGGTGTGGCGGATAGTATCACGGGTTTGAACCCGACCAGCAGCATGGGGTGGTGAGGGTTAAGGGTAAAAATAAATAAATATTGTGCCTTAGTGTCAATTGAAAAGATGTTGGGAAATTGATCCCTACACTTATTAGAAGATTAATTACTCATTGTTTTGAATCTTGAAATGAATTTGGGGGTGAGGGTTCTCCATTTGAATCACTCGAACAGTGAATTCCTTGAAAACAAGAAAATGGAACATCCGTTTCACTGTTTACGTTTGGAATTACATTTGATGGGAGTAGAAATTCAAAATTCGAAAAGTGGTCCATCGCTGTGGATCCATTCCCTTCATGGTTCATACCATCTTGGACAGATTTGAGCCTCTCAAATTATTCACCCCTCATCTCAGATCAGAGAGTGTAGCCACGTTTTGTCACTAGGCTCACATAAAGATACACAACTATTTTCTACAAGGATTCATAGATCAAACATGAGTTCACATTAACTTGCCGTATCAATGATTGTACATTACAATTTCACAAAATTGGTACTCATGACAGTTTCTTTCAAAATCTAGCATCTGAATTATAACTTGAAACTAATGCCACTAGGAAATGGAAGGCAGTATAGGGTAAAGAACATGTGAGAGTTACAGCCTCAAGTATATAAAAGCTATAAAGGTTTAAAATGTTGAAAAATTGACATGAAAAGAGTTGGCTTCCACATGCTTGGGAGACAACTGTATCCATTCAATCCAGTAAACCAATCTAGTATTTCAGCTACCAGTTTCTCTTCCAACTGTGTTCTTTCTCTCACCACAAACTCATTGCCAAAGATAAGGACAAATCCCTCATGACAGTTATTTGCTTTAGCTGTAATCTGGACCATCTCACCAACATGAGCTTAATATGATGAGGTAGCCATGCTCTTCCTGTAGTACCCGACATTTGAAGTAAATTGCTGCATTGTAGGAGCAACAACTGATGCTTTAGCTACCCAACTCTGCATCTTTTGTTCAGTTCAAACTAGTTCCAATTCTTTGTCAACTTCAACCCAAGAACAAGAAAAATATCCTTGTAATATAGATTCGTGCAGAAGGACATCATCAAATTCTGTCATCTGCTGAGACTAAAACTGGTCTGAAATTCAACTTTTCTCTCTGGTATCTAACTGTGGTTAGCGAAGAATCTGGTAGTGTTCTCTACATTTTTCCATGTCGACCATTCTATTCCAGAGACCTCATATCTCCCGCTTTTCACACCATGGAATTGGAAATTATCACCAATCTTGCCAAACCTTTGTATCTCCAAAGATGTGAGTTGCTCTCAATTTCTTTTGGTTTGGCTTTGTTCATATGTACCTGCATTATCACAATGTTGGATCAACTTCATGAGTTCTGCAGATCAATAATGATCAAAACATTTTACATGAAATGGCTTCACCTCAATTCTAAACAGAACTTACAAGATACGAATCATTTCTGTGGCTGCAAAATGCAGGAATCTCAATTTCCAATCCCCACAGTCGCGGACCAAGGAAGATATCACAGTGGGGGCTGAGAAGTCGTCAGTGCCTCATTTACAAACGTCCAGACCATCTGAAATCCAATTTGACCAGCTACAGCCTTCAGATCATGAGTGTGATGGCTTGCAGAAAAGAGACTTCGGACAATTTGTGGCAAGAGAGGCTGCAATTGATGAAGAATATTGGGTGAGTGGTCTTTATGGAATGGAATTAAAAACTGATTTGAATGGTCTTTTGCATTCTTAAAAGATCTAATAAAGAGGAGAAGGTGATCTGGTTTTTTTTAATTGAAAGACAGCAGCATGGTTGAGAGCAGAATGCCATTGGGAAGAACGACCATACGAGCGGTATGTATTGAATATCAAAAAATTGAAGTCCCCAGTGGTAGGGCTGGTGGACATTATACCTTCCACAGGGACAACTATGGCATGAATACATTGTGAGTGCACATCACATGAAAGAAGAAACATAGTATAGATCTTTGTTGTCAAAATGTAATAAGAAAGAAGCAACTTCACACTGAAAATTACAGTTACTATGAGGGGATGAAACCACATTTTTTACACAAGAATATTATGAAAATGCTTTAGACCTTCAATACATAGGATACCCTTAGCTTGCAAGATGATCTTTGGTTTCGTACTAACATAGTCATAGAATGATGGTCACTCTGATAATATCTATTGCATCCTTAAGAATGGGTATTCATAGTCATGGAAATGGTTAACTTTGAGTGGTGACCTTCAAGTCCAGAGTAAGATATATAAGTTTGGATGTCACTTGTCAGTCAACATCAAATAGCCTATTAATGCCATGGTAAGATCCTGCTAATGTTATTTTATGGTTCTTAACACAGCTACATTGACAGCTTCAAAAGGAAATTCATGGACCAGGTAACTATCAAGCACCATCTATCAAAATCATTCATAATCCACGAACATAATACATAAAAGCATAAAGTGCCATGTAATAATTGTGGTTTCCTTTGTGCATAGGAGTTTCATGCAATAAAAAAGCGATGCAGTAGCAGCAGTGCGCAGCATATGCAATCGTGTACCTGCATTGTAGCGGTATGACATTGTTGGACCATATTTTGCTTGTTACAAGGGTATACTTATTAAAATGCTTGAAGTGACCCTGCCATATAAGATTGGATTGCTCATGACTGAAAACTTCTGAAGTTTTCATCCACATTGACAGGATTTCTCTGATCGAGGTTTCTTCTCATTTTCAGGTAAAGAAGGATGAGAAGAACGTGAAACGTACAGTACTGAAGAGTACAGTTGGAACTCTGGATTTAAACATCCAATACCTTTTAGAGGGAGAGAGGTTTCCTGGGGTAGGACGTTTTCTCATTGACTCCCTAAATCTAAATTGACTTGTAGAGATTATAATCAGATCCGACTGCTACCTCACCTTGGAGTTAACAGGAATATGTGACTTCCCCCATCTTTTCTCGCATCAACAGAGCAAACCCATATAGATATGGATATGTGACTAACTTGTGTGTAGCCAAATATGCACGTCGCCAGGGCATTGCAACCAATATGTTAAGTTTTGCCATAGAATCTGCCAAAAGAAAGGGTAAGCTATCCACGAAGCTATTCTTGGCCTTAGATATGCACACTGACTTGCAAATGATGGGATATTCATTATTGAAGAATGTATTATTGGAAGTGTGTGGGTGTTGATGCAAAATGATATGTTTTTCATGTTGATGAGCCAGGTGTAGAACAAGTGTATGTTCATGTCGACAAGGCCAATGCATCAGCAAGGAAACTGTATCTAAAGATGGGCTTCCAGGTAATCATTTATTTTATTTTTGTCTGACTGGGTTCTTGATTTGTGCAATCCACTAAGACGAATGTTTTTTGTATCTCTACATTCAGATTGTGGAAATGGCAACCCCCCATTTGCTAGAGAAATATTTGTTGTGTTTCAAGGCGTAAAGTTTTCAAGACCCAACAGCAAGCCTGCAAGCATCATCCTTCCTATTTTTGTAAAAACAAACCCTCTATATGCATCTTTCTGACCCTCAGAGATTGACCCCAAGAATTAGATAATGGAATTGGCTTCCGATAATTGTAAATAAGGAATTGTACATCATCAAAATTAGAAATTATTGCCTTTCAAAAAAAATAAAATTTATTACACAAGCAGATGCTTCTTATGATGATACATATGATTTAATAATGTGCATGAACGAATAAGATAGTTATGCTAAAATGTGCAAATCAAACAGAGTTTTCATGAGGTGGGTTGAAGTGTATAAAAATTAAAAACTGGCTGTTTTCAGATTCAGAGCAAATGTAATATGAATTAAGGGTTTTACTGGGACGAAGATGGGATGCATTCCTCTTTAGTATGATCGTTAGATTCTCTTTCTAGCTATATATTAGGTTAGTCTGCTAAAGGGTGCAAGTACAATAACACCTTGACAACAAAATCAGGCAATGCATATATGGGTATTGCTGAATACTGATAGCAAAGAAGATATCATACCAGGTTGTCCTTTCCTCCCTGTAATAGATGGTTGCAAGACTACTTCCTACTCAGTCTTGGTAATCAGCGACACGCTAGTCCCATGATTAGCTCTTAAATGATCCGCCTTTCTTTTATGAGGAGCATCCAGTTAAAGCTTGATGCTTTCAAGTGGTAAGTTCCCTTATTGGCAATGGTCCCAGTCACTCTCCTGATTGGCATCTGCATCTCACATCTGTCCGGAATATATCTTTAACAAACTTTTGTACCCTCCATACCATCTGCAGCTCAGAAATCCTTTGAGTAGCCAGGCAATCTTGATCACAGACTGTGATCAAACATGAAATGGAAGAGTTGCCCGGCCCACACATTGGTTTAACTATTCTCATTAAAACAAGAAAAAATCAGAGTAATCTATATTACAGTTAATCGAAAATGTAGGATGAATTTGATTCACTATTCTGGGTGAGATAAGATGCATTTAAACTCTGCTGTAGAGGTGCACTAATGTGAAACTAGTCAGATAATATGAACTAGTTAAATCTACAGTGCCTCAGCTATTAATGTAATAGAATATCTTGTAATAACAACAAGCATTGATGTTAAGATCATCTGTAGGATTAGTGTTCCAGTATAGACTTTTAACTAGATTGATCCAGTCGCTGTGCTTTTCCCAGCTATAGTATAAGAAGTTTTATTTGAAAATAATACCTTTTCTCCATTTTCCTCTGTTGCAGCTGCAGACGATAAAATGAATTTTCATTGTTGAATGAACCAATCAACGTGGTCGTATTTATATAAATATAATGTACACCCGTTGTAGCAAGTTCTACATTTTTTACGTCTATTGGTTGATTACGAATGAATCAATAAGTATATGAAATGATGTACATCATGATCTTGCTCCCGCTAAAAATGCATGGAATTTCCGATTTATCTCCACCATACTATGGCCAGGAATCTTTTTCAACTGTTTCTCATTCATCAGATTTCTCAACCTCTCCACCTCTTCCCACCTACCAGCATCTGCATATATATTAGCCATTATAACATAATATGTAACTGTTTGAGGATGTAACTGAAATAACTTCTCGACCACAAGCTCGGCCAGCTTAACATTCCCACAGATTTTGCAAGCACCAAGCAGAGCACCCCACACACCCACATCGGCTTCAACTGGCATCCTCTTGATGAATTCGTAAGCTTTCATCAACTGACCGGCTCGACCAAGAAGGTCCACGAAACATGCAAAGTGCTCTAAACCAGGCACAATAGAGTAGTCTGGTGTCATGCTCTCAAAAATCTTTTTCCCTTCTTCTATGAAACCTGAATGTCGACAAGCTGTCAAGATGGCAGTGAAGGTAAAACTGTTTGGTCTCACCCCCTCCTTTATCATCTCTGAGAAGAGCTCAAGAGCAATTTTTCCATGCCCATGAGCTGCACAAGCTCCAATCATCGCAGTCCAAGAAATCACACTTCTTCGAGGCAAACTGTCAAAAACATCCCTGGCCAAATCTATGCTCCCACATTTAGCATACATGTCAATTAGTGCATTTGTGACTGCGACATTGGTATCAAGTCCTTTGTTAGTGACATGCTCATGCACCCATTTTCCAGTGTCTAGTGCTCCCAAACTAGCACAAGCTGAAATCACACTGACCATTGTGATGTAGTCATATTCAACCTTTTCTCTTTCCATCCTACGGAATAGCCTAATTGCATCTCTGCCTGCATCATTCTGTTCATAGACAGCAACCATGGCATTCCATGACACCAGACTTTGGACATCCATCCAATCAAACAAAGATCGAGCTCTCTGAACATCCCCACACTTACCATACAATGCGATCAAAGTATTAACCAAGGAAATATCTGAATCCACACCCAATTTAACACCATACCCATGAATCAACTTTCCCAAACTCGAAAATTCTAATCCTGCACAAGCTGGAAGGACACTCACAAGTGTAACTGCATTGGGGTGAATCCCTGAAGCTGTCATCCTCCTAAAGACACTCAGACCTTCCTTAAAGAACCCATTCTGTACATAACCTGCAATCATGGAAGTCCATGAAACTATATTCCTGACAACCATTTCTTCAAAAATAAGCTCTGAATTCAAAGTCTCCCCACTTTGAGAATACATAGTGACCAAAGAGCTCTGAACGTAAACATCTGAATCAAACCCATTCTTAATTGCATTACAGTGAACTTCTTTCCCTTCTTTGAGCGCCGATAAGACTGCACACGAGCGAACCACAAAAGGGAATGTGTAGTGATCAGGTAGCAATCCAGACAAATGCATGTCTTTGTAAAGAAGTAAAGCTTCCATGCAAGGACCACAATCAGCATAGCCTCTGATCAAGGTGTTCCAAAGGAAGACATCCCTTTGTGGAATTTCATCAAACACTTTGCGGGCATAAAACATTGTTGGCCCTAACATAGAGGCTAGAGTGATGAGTTTTGTTGCTAAAAGGAGGTTTTTTGAGAAGCCTTCAGTTAGAATTCTAGCATGGATGAGTTTGAGATCGGTAAGAGAGGAACAAGAGTTCAAAAGGTAGTTATAAGGCTGGGAATGGTAGTTAGTTGTACCGATGAAATGTGAAGAAGCAAAGGAAGGGGGAGGTTTTGTGAGAACCCTCAAAAGCTTCAGCGACATGAATAGTGAATGAGTTCATGGAGAGTCTGTAGTCATGGAGACAATATTTAAATTGCTTATTTTGAAAGGACAAATACACAGTGAAGACCGAGCAAGATTGCAACAGCTGTAAGACAAACAAATGCACCCAAACAAGTATTAGGATTCATTGTCATTGAAAGGGAAGAAAACTATGCATTGAATGAAACTTTGAACTTGGCAAATCAACAAATGCACACTATTAAGTGGCTGTAAGGAAACTCAATAATAAGTTCAAAAAAGGATAACTTTTCAAAGTATACATCAATTCGAATACTAATACCATTCTACAAAATTGGCAAGCTTTTAACCCCAGCTTGGACCTAAGTAATAGTATCATTTACCATCTTCTCCACACACACACACACCAATAAGATAAGTATTACAATAAATGTATAATTTTATCGACAAATCATGATAACACCTCAACTTTGTTAGTGCATATTATTTTTTCATTTCATTTTCATTTAAAATATATATATAAATAAATTAAATTAAAATTAAAATTAAATTAAAAAATAAAAACCAAAGGAAAGGAATACCTACTAGTTTCATATATAGAGATATTTAATAGAACATCTGAACCCTTGACTATTTGGAATTTGGAAGAGCAAAATGTTTCATTCAATTGAATTTGCATTATTGGACAATTCAACCTGACAATGTGCACAGGTGTCTATGTGCATAGGTGACCCGGTTCTTAGAAACAACGATTTTGATTCACGAATCTTGTTTAACAGTTAAACAAACTTTTGGAATTTTCATCCTAGAAGAAACTTGATTGGTAGGTGGATGAGGCTAACAGGTTACTTTCTTCAAGATAAGAAAGATGATGGGCCAGAATGGGTTTTGAAAGAAAAGGGTCCATTTCGATCACGTAATTTTTTGCAAAATTGATGGAAACTAAGCTTTTATTGATGTCATAATTAATTCCTCACTAAATATGGTTGGACGAGTTATTCCTCCTAGATTTTGTTTTTTCATGTGGCAAACTGGTAATGTGATTGGGAGGCTATGATCAAGACAAGTGGTTGTGGGGAAGGAAAGACGAAAAGGTTTCTATCGAGGATGGCTATGATCAAGTGACTCTTTCTATTGACTTCACTCTCCTTGGGCAAGGATTTCATAAGCTGCAACAACTCAATTGGACAAAAGAAGTTCCACCTAGAGGCTAGAGCTTCTTCCTCCTTTTGAGATTTCTTACTAGCAGAGTGTTCATAGCCAGTGTAGTCAAGGCGACCGCCTAGGCCCCCCTCAAGGCATTTTTACAAAATTATGCCTCAAAGTAAGGCAATGCGGTGCTGTGAAATGAGGCGTTCACCTCGGACAGCCTCACTGCCTCAACCGCCTCAGCCCAAAAACTGGTTGTAGCCAGCCCCTTTTTAGCCTAATTGCAGCAAAAAGAGGTTGCAACCAACTCTATAATAAGGTTCTATGTTTCTTGGTGTACTATTTGATCAATCTGATAAAAACAAGATAAAACGTTTTTGAGTTTTGATAAATTTATCACTTTTTATATTATTTTTTGGAGAAAACATAACATGTTTTGAACATCAATCTTGATTTTTCATAGCTTAGTTCAATGATTTTTATGCTTTTGGAATACCAATAGTGATTATACTTGTGGATTTTTACCAACCATTCCAACAATTTTTCTGACAAATGTTCAAGATTTTCAAGTTTCTATCTTTCAAGATTATTGATTTTCAAATGATTTAGTAGATGTTTGCAAGTTACTTGACACTTATGTAGTGCATTTTTTCACTATGCTATGCAACTTTATTATATTTTCATTTCGATTCTAGATAGTTGTGTTACTTTTGTACATATTTGCTTATGATACTTATCAAAATGATGATGTATACTACTATGTTGATATGTTTCAATTTATTATAAAAACAATCTTTAAAAAATATTTTGATTCTAGGTAATTGTGTCGTTTTTTGTACATATTTGCATATGATACTTGTCAAAATGATGATGTGTACAACTATGCTAATATGTTTCAATTTATTATTAAAAAATCTTTAAAAAATGTTAAGATCGCCTCACACTTGAGGCGTTTTCAGGCCCATCCGCCTCGCCTCAACACCTTAACTACAATGCTCATAGTGGACAAATCAACAAAAGAGGAATGCCTCTGCCCAATCACTTTGTGCTCTATGGATCAGCATGAGAACCTGTGGCCCACCTGGCCTGCTCTTGTATTCTATCCATGTCCCTGTGAAGGAGTTGTTTGCCTGACTTCAGAGTAAATTCCCCTTTCACCAATCAAAATACTTTGATTTCTTGGGCTGAACTCAGGAACTCCACCAAGCTTGACAAGCTCAACCTTTCGCCGATGGGTGTTTGGGTCTGGATGAGGATGCTACCTGCTTCTGTTTGGGTTTTGTGGAGGGAGAGAAACCATGGAGAAAAATATACATAGTTTGTGGATAGATTGATGTTTGCCTTTGGATTGGGGGTCCTTGACTCCTTGTGTGTGTGTGTGTGTTGGGGGGTGGGGTGGGGTGGGGGTGTGTTTGGTATTGGGGACATATTGTGCATAAACGCAACTCTTGATGAATACTTTTGTTCTAGCTGACAGTTTCACAGTGATGGCTAATTTGTGTAAATGAAATACTTTGTTTTATTGATTAAAAAAGAAGTGTTTGGGATCACTTTTAAGGGGATTACTTTTAAGGACAGGAATGAACATCAAGGGAGTTTGTGTGGTTGGAATGTAATGGAAAAATGTCATATTACTAGCTTTGGGTGAAGGCTGGAAGCACTCATCTAATCTCTATACTATCGGTCATCTTGTGTGGAACTTAGTTTGTAAGCCATTTGTATTGGTTAGGGCTTTGGAGGAACCATAAAATCCTTATTCTCGTACTTCCTTGCCCCATTTTTCCACAACTCAAGTTGGACAACTACTCCGTAGTGAAGGAACGTGAAATGAATCAAATGGCATATGACATACCACCACCAGCGCATTCAATGATCATTCAAGATCCCTCGCTCAACATGTCTATACCCTCAATTTTCCAGTCAAACATCTATTATTTACACAATGTCAACAATGTTTTTAAGCTTGCTAATTTGCCACCCATCTTTTTCAAGAGACGCACCAACTCTTATTGATGTAATTAGGTAATTGAATAGTATTAATACGTTAGTAATTAGGTTGAGTATATTAAAGCCCATATTAAAGAATGAGCATTAGCCATATAAGGTTTAGGTCAGGGAGATTGCTTTCCAAATAAGCTAATAAACTCTATAAATAAGGTATGAGATTAAGTTGTAGGTCGATATTTGATTGAATAAAAATTTAAGTCATTTTTCACGGACTAAATCCACAAAGTACGCAGAAGAGAAAGCTTGGAAGATGAATGAAGAAGAAAGTTAAAGCGATAGAAGCCATGGATGAGTGAAAAACATCGAGGGATCTCTTGGAAGCTGAAAGGGAGCACGATTGGTAGAACAGACTGGCAGAGATAGAACAGATGCTCGATTGGGAAAAAAATCAAAGGTGGCAGGATTGCAGCAGTGGATTAAAAGGAAATTGCATAGATTGTACAAGTGGAAGTGAATAAGTTGCAACCCGAACGCTCGTGAAAGGAAAAAGCCACCCACAAAGCCATCGAGCACCCAACAACATTGTGGAAGCGATTGGCACCTTCTAGCAACTCCGCACCGGTGGTGCAGTGAACCCCACACGATCAGTACCCTCACCGACCAACCCGGCCCCATGGTGCCCCCTTCCCCCCCCCCCCCCCCCAACACATCCTTCCCATCCACCTACACACTCCAGCACTGCTCTTCCCACCACCTTGGGAAGATTTCTCCCTCAGCCACAACCTTTTCCCACACCCCCTTGTCCTCGCTCTGAAACCCTAAATATCAATCCCTATGCTCTCTCTATCCCTTCCCAAGCCTTCGGGCAAGTTGCTTTTGATCCTACTTCAGGTAGCTAGCCGAACCCTAGTTTTATCCCATATTACCAGCTTTTCAATCTATCCAGTATGCCTCCCCATAATTCATCCCCTCTGCAGCAATCAGTTGCAGATCTGCCCGAATTTCCACTGGAGTATGTTCAATATTGGGTAGAAGAGCAGTAACGAGACCCACATCCTAATGGTCACCTGTGCAGGATAGAGGACCCTTGGAATGCGGTAGAGGTGTGGGAGATAAGGAAATATGCCTTTTCGTGCTCCTAATTTAGGTGATGTCACTTTATCGAAAATGACCAATTAGCGCGGTTATTAGCTGTCATGGAGAGGCGGGATGACACAGGTTTGAAACTAGATGTTCCTTCATATGCAATCTGTGTCACGTGCTTCTTGTGTGCCACCCAAAACTCCACAAAGCTAAAGTTTGGGATGGTGGTGGCAGTAGGGATGGTAGTGGCCAGAGGTGGTCTGCTAGCGAACCTAACTTCTTAAGGGGTCCAGGGTGGTGGTGGATGAATCAAGGCCTCAAGGGTGGTGGGTGCTGGTGGTGATTGGACGTGAGGCATTGGTGGTGGCTAAGATGAGAAATGGAAAGAAGAAGTCACGTGCAATGTTTTTAAAAAATGTACTAAATAGTAATAAGTGTTTTGAGCACTAAACATGAAAGAGAAAAGTTTTTTGGGTTCTGTTCAAACATTTTCTACTAAAAAATAGATATTGTCGGATTTGTACCCAAATATTTTATCTCTTCAGTCCAAAAAACTTAAGGCCTATTCAATACCTCTTTTTAAAAACCTTGCTCGTAACTTTCGTTTTCACTTTTGTTAGCTTCTTCTTCCTCCTTCCTTCACCACCATTACCACTCTTTCAACTGCAGCCTAGGTCGGCACCGGTGGACCACCACCACCTCGCAAATCCTAGATCGATTGAGTTTTGGGTGGCACGTTCACATGTCATGGATTGCATTTGCTAACATGCCACGGATTGCACGTGAAGAGATACTAAATAAGCAATTTTTTTAGTATTTAAGCGGGTGTTTGTTTGAGTTAGACGTCTAACCTCTTATTAACCTCTAACCAGGGGTTATAAGTATTTGCTAGTCTCTGGTACACAGATGTGATCTCTAACTACCTCTAACTAGAGGTTGTAGCCAAACATATCCTTGCTCTTTTTTTATAACCAAACATAATGTCTGATTCAGAGGTGTAAACAAAAACCCCCTAAGTTTAAAAAAAAAAAGGACCATTCAATGTTGGGAATTATTACAAAAATAAATAAATAAACTCTTAGCGTGTGTTTGATTTTGGAAAAATTGTCAAAGAAAAAAAAGAGTTTTCTTTGGAAAAAAAAAAGTTCATGAAAAAAATATCATTGTTTGGGTGCACCGAGGAAAAAAATTTCACTCGTGATAACATTTCTATTTTATGGAGGAATTGTTAAGAAGAGAGCAATCTGTTAACAGATGTTGGGTCTTTTGAGGGCTTTGAATCGAGGAGAGATCGTTGGTAAGTGAAAAGATCGAATAAGGAAAAGTTTTCCGAAGGGGAGCCTAAACAAAGTTTTTTCACTTCAAGTGGAAAACAATTCCTAACGGCAAAAAATAAAATAAAATTTTCTGTCCTAGAAAATTCAAACACAAGGGAACTCAATTTTTTGAGAAAAAAAATTATTTTTCCATGAAACAAACAAAAATCAAACACACCCTTAGAGTGTGTTTTGATTTTATTTTATTTTTTTCCATGGAAAACCATGAAAATAGTTGAGATGAGAGAACAAGTGAGAAAAAAAATTTATCCAATGATATGATGAAGATACCCATGTTTCTTTTTTTTTTTCATGTAAAACTTTTCTTAGGTCCCCTAGAGTGTTTTTTCCCATTATTCTTAGAGAAGAGAGGTGGTGGGGGTCACAAATTTCATGCTCAATCCCTCCAGCTCTCTTCTCTTCTCTTCCACATAAGCTGCACATTCAGAAAAATTTACAAACATCTTATGTGCATAAGGCAAACAATACCTTAAGCATCTACTTAGCATAACAATAGATGGAAATGCAAGGATTACAATTTGATGGGGGAAAAATGCACAAATGGTTTTAACAGGAATAAAATTTATTTTTTAGTAGCCAACTGTCCAATAATTCCAGCATGAATTTAGTGAACCCACTTCACTTAATCAATGAACTAACAAATACACATATTTCTATTGTTACGATTTTCCTTGGGTTTTGAAAATATTTCAAGGACAGAATGTGACCAGCATACGAAGAAAGGGACTTTATTACCTGTTAAAGAGGTGTTTTTTGAAGAAGATGATGGTTTGCAGCTCCTTTGAAAGATATAACAATATCTTCTATTGAACCCTTGCCCAATGATAGTTTCAGTCTTGAGAGGTAGAGTTGTTGTAAACACATAAGACTGTCAGATAGAAAGGGTTGAGAGAAGGTTCTTGACTTGAGTGTTTGATGGAGGGTTTAGAGACCAACAACATCCAGCGGGAGTGTGTGCCGCAATTCTGCAAGGCAAATGGAGAGACGCCACCGTCTGTTCAAACAGTACGCTACTGAATTTTTTTATTTGATCGGGTGACTCGTAGTTTGCCCAATTATAAATACTTAATTAATAAGTAGATACATCATTAATTACTATTGCAGTTATCCTTTGACTAGCGGTTAACATCGAAAGACTTTCTGGGCACGCACATATTTGAAATCAGTCAAAATTAAAGAACAAAAATGTCCTTCAATGATTTGATGGCTGAAGTTTAAAGTTGATACAAATGATTCAATGAATGATATTAAAATCTCAATTATCATCCTACAGATAACATTCAAATTACTCACTGGAAAATCTTTACACAGGGACGAGACGGCTCAAATCTCAATTTTCTCTAACTCTTTGAATGGATACAGATTAGAGAAGACGAAGTAACCCTTTGGGGGGAGAGGAAATACGAAGTAGTCGTTGAAAAAAATTTAGTAGTTGTTGGGTTAAACCCAATTTAAAGTTGATTCAAACCAAGT
The DNA here is from genome assembly GCA_003290165.1 of Berberis thunbergii. Taxonomy (NCBI): domain Eukaryota; kingdom Viridiplantae; phylum Streptophyta; class Magnoliopsida; order Ranunculales; family Berberidaceae; genus Berberis; species Berberis thunbergii. The sequence goes on along the minus strand of QNQO01006878.1, from coordinate 28,822 downwards.
TTGGAACTTGGGGTTTCATTACACAAGTTTGAAACGGATCTGAGTATTTCATCATATATTTGAGTTCAGAATAGCATAACGAATGTAAGTTAGTGATTTTGATTTCATTTGAATGTTTATGTTGACATTTATTAAGATTTGGAGGTGATATTCAACCTCTCGCATGCGTTTCTGAACCAGGGGGCATTCTTACATTCAAATTTATTATAAAGGGTTAAGTTACTGCCATTATCTATTATAAGGGGTAGGGAGTAATTAAATTTTGTTTTTTTTTCTAGCAAGCTCATTGCGACTGTTGTCATCAATACAATCATACAAGTGAAGGCTGCCTTATTTGTATTATGCGTGTTCCAAAAATGGTTGTAATGGAGTCTGAAAGCTTTTGAAGTCCAAACCTCAAAAAACACACAAATATGATGTTATTGGCCAGTCATATCTGGTTGCAAAGGGTTTCTATAGCTTGATGAAGTTATTATGAAGATAAATGAAAAATGTAGTTCAAGCTCAAAAACAAATGTCAACTTAAACTCAAGCTCAAGCTCAAGCTCCAAAAGGGGTACTTGTTTCAAATGTGACAGTCCAAATCATTGGATGAAAGATTGTCCATAGGTGGATCTTCCATACCTAATTTTTTCTTGCTCTGAAATGAGAACTATCAAAAGCTCTCATCAATCTCATACACAAGGGCATAAGTACCTCAATTGTGATTTTTGCACTAAAGGGTTTAAGTGGTTGAGAGTTGTGATACCTGATAACATACCTAGAGGTGGTGGTGAGAACCTTATTACTTCATTTGAAACTACTGAACAAACTCAAGGTGGAAGAAGTAATAACTTTCCAAATGTAACAATTATTGTCCAAATGAGTATGACAATTGAAGATCTTTGTAAAACATTTCTATCTACCCTAAATAAGAAGTGGATGAACATAGTATTCAATATCAGTGTCGCAACAATATGTTATTCAATACAAGTCTGAAACTGGATATAAACAATAACAGAGGAAGACTTCAAAAACATACATAAAATAGTCATCAAGTCTGACAGGCAAATTCAAGACTGTGATGTCCTTCAATACTTGCAAAATATCATCAAATGCATTCCATTCATATACTTGCAAAATATAATTCAAATATCTGACATAAACATTCAGTATCAATACTTACATCACCATAAACATACCAACAGTGTCACCATTAAAAAGCCATTAATAGTATCAATACTTACATCACCATAAACAAACCAAAAGAAGTTGGTATGTTCCCCACTATAACAGTATCACCATAAAATATTATTTTCAAAAAACAATCTTCAAAACATAACAAGTTAGTATCACATGTTTGATGTTTTTGGCCCTATTTGTCCCATGGGTTGATTGATCAATTGATTATCCTATCTTTCCCTGCCTCTACCAACCTGAAACATTGGTGGCCTTATTGGAGGAGGCCTTACTCCTTGTGTAAAGGGTTGAGTTGGGAACATTGAAGCATAAAGGTTGTGCACGGTTGGAGCTGTTGGCATTTCAGGTTGATTAGGTTTTTGTGAATGAAATGTTTGGCATTTCAGGCTGAATGGGTTGTTGTGGATGTTGAGATGTTCCTCTCCCAATTTCATAACCTTATTAATTTGGCACATATTTTATTGTTGTTCCTGCCTATTCTGAAACTAAGTTTTGCCCTGGATGTCCGTCAACAACCTTGTGTTTGCTCCCTGGGAGGGTTTTTACATGTTCTGTTGCTGTGACCATCCAAACCACACTTTCTGCAGCTCCTTGGTTCTTTTTCCACCTGTTCATCATCATCCCTTATTCTTTGAGCCCAAATTCTAGACAGCCTGGGGATCTGCTGCCTAGGGCGAAAAGACAATTTTGTCCCCCCCCCCCTCTTTAATTACCTTCTCCAAAAAGGTGTTTAAAAAGGGGGGGGCAAAATTGTATTTGGGCCCCCCAGGCAGCAACCAGGCAGTCTACCCGGGCTGTCTAGAATTACTTTTCTTTGAGTCATTGGTCTCCCATGAGGTATTTTCACTAAAGGTGGGAGCACCAAGTGTGTAGGCTGTCACACATCAAAACAATCATCTCATATGCAAATAGTCTACATGAATAAAACTATCAAACAATCCAATCTAATACTAGTACTTCTGCCCACTCCCTCATATTTATAATACTAATTGTGCCCCTTGAGTAAGCCTCCACACAAGCTTTCACATAATGATAAAGACTACAATACCCGCAAGGAATGCATATAATGTGAGGCAATCATTATATAAGCATCAAGCATTAAGTTTCATAGGATATTTACTCTGCCCATATGGGTCTGTGATTGGCTAGACAAACAACTCCATGCACACAGATTATGTTTGTCAGCTCTCATTGTCTACAATCACAATATCTGACACATGTCTTTACCCTCCACGTAGAACCACTGTCATTATGTATCAGTAGACCCAAATTGGTTGAATTGGTTCCTCATCTCATTGAACTTGTCAATGAGCTTTTGAGCTCTAGGTACTAATCCATCTATGTCCCAACTACTGCTATTGGCCCTTCTATCATACATAAGCCTCATCAGAAGCATGTGATACTCATCTATGAACTTGCAAACTGGCCTTTTCCTGAGCTTGATAATACAATTGTCGAAGTTTTCACTGAAGTTGTTTGTGATGTGCTCTGAGCATACTCTATTGTCAAAGTAAGTCATGCACCAAGTCTTGACATTCCTTTCAACTAGCCACTAATGTGCTATTGGATTACTTTCTTTCAGCTCTTTTAAATTGGAGATACAGTCAACCTCCTTGTATGCTCTAGCAGCTTTCCAATACAACCTCATGAAGAACTTTTAAACTGAAGTTATTGTACATGTGTCTGAAGAAAAACCTATGGTCAACTTCTGGAAAAAGTTGTTTCACTACCTCAATCAGCCATTTCTGTTGGTCAGATACGAAAGTCAATTTCCCCACATGCATAATCATGTGCATTGGAATGATGCTCAAGAAGTTGAACCAAGATTGGAAGCATTCAGACTAACAAATGTAGATATCCAGTGAAAATAGACCATTGTTTCCATCCAAGTTTGTCACAAACAAGCAACAATCCCCATATTTGCTCTTCAAAAATAAGCCATCCAACCCAACCAAAGGTCTACATCCATGCTACCAAGCAAGGAAGATGTAGATAATGCCACACAAACCCCAGTGAACCTATTGCCATCATCATTTCTCGAACAATAAGCAATGCTACTTGCATTTGCTGTCAACAATTCAATGCAGTAAGAATGGATCTTCTTATAACTTTCCTTCTCATATGAACCAATCAATTTGGCCATTATTTTTTTTCTTCCCCTCCACTCTACATGGTAACTTACCTCAACATTGTGATCCTTCCAAGTTTATTTCATGAGGTTGTCTGCTGTGAAGTTTGTCAAGTGAGTAGTAATTATGGACTCACACTCTGTAACGACCAAAAAAATTTAGCACCTTTCCTAATAAAATTTTATAATTACAATAATTTTTTTTTAGAAAAAAGGGGGTGTCACTATCATTTTGTGCAAAACCCTAATCTTGTACAAGGTATAAACTTTGGGTTGGCTAAATAGGATTTTGATTCTTTCCAGCCACATAGAAAATTTGTAAAAAAAAAAAGGAACTGAAGAAGTCGAAAAGGCAAGGAAAGAAAACATAAAACAAGTGAGTTATTTACTTCCAAATTCTATTAGTTTTACTTTTAAAGTTTTTTGTTGAGTTTTGCAAATTGTGCTCAATAGTCAAAGATTCTGTAACATATAAATTCGTCCTCTAGTGGTTATGGGATTGATGGATGTTGTATCTAATACCTTTGGCTCTTATGGGATTGATGGATGATGGGGTTGAACCATGTGCTTATGGGATGGGATTGAACCATGTGCTTATGGGATTGATTGGCTTAACCTAACATGTTCCCTTTAGAAACTATGACATCATTGGGAGGAAATCAATATATAGGCGAAGCCTTTCGCTTTTAGCGAATATCGAATGTTACTTTTCCTTCCCTCCGTAAGCTAGGCGTAGTGCAGTTGCTCTTGGGGATAACAACATATCAACTTAAGAACAAATTAGATCTCTTATGTTCTTGAAAGAGTGAGTGAATGAATTGAACGGTGCAAACAACATCAATACATTAAAGGATGGTGGGGTACATCTAATAAATTAATACAAGGATTTTAATTCTTGCAATCTTCTGCATCCATTCAAAGAGATAATTTTTTTAATAAAATAACAAGAAGTGTAGATAATAGTATATAGGAAGTAGTACCTTGTTTTTGTACATATTCTACATGGTCATTCAACATATAATTGTCAGCTTTAGGAAGAATAGTAGGATGGACCCTTGGTACCCAATCCCACACTTTACAAGAAAAAAAAATCATTTATCTCAGTGACTAGTCAACTTCAAGTGATCCCCAAATCATATTTATCCTTTATGTTTTTATGTAACAATATGTACATGACCACAATATATGACCAGATTACTTGTATGTTAGTGATTACTTTAGCATTTATGATTATAGTATAAATATATCTACTATATGTAATAACATGGTTATGTAATTTATGAACAATGATTTTACTGTGTACAAATTGTTCCATTGATATTGTTAAGTATAATTTTTTATCGGATTGCATTATAGTGACACATAGAGTTTAGCCTTTGTTAATATGTGGGTAATTATTTCGGATAAATTAGTTAGATACGGATAAAAGACTCGATGTGTTCCTGAGTATTGTTGGGTTTCCTAAAACGATGGGTGAATTTGTGTTTGATTGACAAGGTGTCAATATATAAGGATTATTAGATATCACGATAAATTACCCCAAAAAAGTGATATTCTCCAAAGAACGGGTGGATGGATTTGTTTATGATTGACAAAAATGTCAAGCGATATGAATAAATTTGAATTTATAGCTTTAAATAATATCGAATCGTATCACTTGGAACTACCACATCTCTTTGATGTTTATGATTTCTTTCTCTTATAAAGAAACTAAATAACCTTCGAGTTGTTTTGCGGATGTGGGGCACCTCTTTTCTATAGAGAAACTAAAATAACTTTCGGGTTAGTCTTGCGGAAAGATGGTGATTTTGAAAAGCCTAAAATAGGCCTATTATTTACCCGTAAAAAATGTGACGTGGTCTATGCACATTGTTAGCCCAATAGTGACTTTTATTGTACTCTTATAGTTAGGGGTATCCGGTGATGCATGCATGTATGTAATGTGTCTTCACTTAAGCATGGATGACAAAAAAGTCCTCATTTATATGAGAGAGGCATATTGACATGTATGTTCGGCACAGAGGTGGTGCGAATGTGGTATAGTTTAATTGATAAACGGATAACTGGGTTAAAATAAATAATTTATTGGTCAATAAATTCTTAGTAAATAGAATAATACAATTATTATCTTATGATCACTTAGTGCAGAATGACAGGTCTGCTAACATTATCTGCAGGTTTGACTTGTCATGGTTAGTTTCCATAGGGCAGGTGTATTTAAGGTAAATAGTTACGAAAATATGTTAGAAATTGTAATTAGCTCTATACATTCACCTCGTGGAGGAACTACCTGTTTTGTTTTGGTTATTTTGTCGTACTTTATTTCCTGTCATGACATGTTATTTCTCTTATTGATTTTGGGAACAAAAAATTTCATACTAACTTAATTGCTGACTCAACATTCATTTGGAAATGTAGCCGACTAGCTTGTTTCAGGATTTAGTAGTTTCAAATGAACTTTGAAAAGTTCGTTTTGTACGTGACAAGCATTGATGGGGAGTTGCACGTTGTTCGAGAATCTAAGTCCTAGACAGTTTATTCTTTTGTAGTAGAACTTGGAGTTGCATTTTTATTTAGTTATGCCTATATTTAGATGAATTTCTTAGAGTTGGCTCTACGAGATTTAAATGTTATTTTTCCTTTATTTCGTTTAGCTTTTTAGAGCAATTGTTTTATTTCCCTCTAATCTGGTAAATTGTGCATTTGATTATTTCTCGTGGATGCCAACTGTTACTTTTAGTGAATGAAATTCATGTCCCGGATTTTGGGAAAACATATAATCATATGCGGATATTGGGATTTCATTTTTTTCAAAATTCGGGGTGCGACACACTCTTTGGCAACAAACCTGACATTCACCATTGGGTTCTTCCCATTATCAACACCTATACATGTGTGTTCTTCCCCCATGGTCCTAACACTAAGAGTGTGCCCATCCTTTTCCAAGGCTGCATAGCACTGCCTTTTGCAATTTTCACCCTTACACACTACTAGAAGTCTGTTAGAATCATTTTTCTTGAACATCATCACAAACTTGTTCCTCGGTGTATACTTTCTTAACCAAAACCTAGTTGCCTCAACTATTGTGTCTCATTGTTTGCCAACCTCTAAAACCCAATCATCTGCCCGCCTCTCATCACCACTCTCCTCACCATACACATCAGTTGTTTCGGCAACAAATGCAACATGCTCGGTTGGAGATGAATGTGCATCATACTCATTTTCAGTTGAATGGCTTGAATGGTACTCCTCTTCTATAAGGAGGTCATCCAAATGTGCAAACTCATTGGCTTGAGAAGGACTAGCTGAATGGGCTTGGTCCCGTGGTTGAGATGGGCCAGCTGAATGGGCTTCTGCCTCAGCTTGGGACTGTGCATCAGTGGTTTTAGGTTCAACAGAGGGGAGGTCATCATCGAGCTCTTCTTCAGACAACTCTTTAAAGTTCTTATTATCTTTCTCAACTTTTGACTTCACTGGCTTTCTCATTTTCTCATCTCGAGCCTGAGCTTAACCCACCCTTGTTATTTTCCCACGAGTACTTTGACATTCACCAATACTAGACCTGTCATCTTGTACATTCACTCTTCTTGAAGACTTCTTAGAGGAGTACCAATCATTTAGTGTACTCTTCCTTAGGGTAGAATTATTCTTCTTGTTCCAACTTCTTTTGGCACACACCTTAGGCCTCAGATGGATCTTACTAAGTGTGTTGGGTTGTGTGGCAGGGGCAAGGTCAACTTCAGCAACATTTGGAGTTGAAATTGATTCAAGATCTAGTAAACTAGATCCAGGATTGGTGCTATCATGTACCTGTACTGCCACTTTAACATCAACAAAGTGGTGACATTAATGTATGCATGCTTCCAAAAGTACATTATATCTGCATCATTGGTTATGTCCATCCTCACTCTATTACCTATAAAGGTATGTGTATCTCCTAGTGTCAAGGAATGCTTATTTTGCTTGGCTACACCTTCAAGTATACTCTTGTTAAGCTTGTCCCAATTCAGATAATACCCATGAACTCCCACAAAATCAATAGATTTCTCATTCTTGTAGTCAGTCACCTTCCACCTACCAAGGATCTCAGCCCTCATACTCCATTTTCCATCATAGTGAACCATTAAATTCCAGACTTCCAACTCGTATCCCCATTTTCCATTACTGCAAGGAAACGCATTCATCAATTAATACAATAGAAAACATGCAAACCTATGCGAAGTAACATGTGTCATAACTAAAGAGAAAATACAAGACAAGTACACATAATGCTTCATAGCCATTGCACTTAATGAGTAGCTAACAAATGACAACAATGATTCATAGCAATTGCACTCAATGAGTAGCCTAACAACAGCAAAAATGTTTCATAGACATTTCCCTAACAACAACAACAATGCTTCATAGCCATTACACTGAATGAGTAGCTTAACAACAACAACAATTATTCATAGCCAGTACGAATGACCACTCTAACAAAATCTCCAAACATTGCACTGAATGATTCGTAACAACAACATCATTGCACTGAAACAAAACACTAAGCAAATACGCAGTATATGACCCATCATTTGTGCAAATGAATAAAACCCTAACAACAACAACATCATTCACACAATCCACGAACACATTCAACAAATAATGAAACACAAAAAATGAAACCCTGAAATAGACGAAAAACATTTACAATATGTCACGCCATTGAACAGATGGAGGTTTTAGATTTGGCTTGACGTCCTCTTCATTGTCTGAAGTAGTAAAATTTCGCCTCAAATCTGATCCCTCTTGACTAAAATCACTAAAAGAAGAGAAATCTTCCCAATGAATACTCGAAGTAGTGCTCCCATCGTTACTGCTACTACTACTCACCAAAACATCGAACATGGCCCTCTTCCCCTTCCTCTTCTTCATCTTCGTTCGAGCTTGCAAACAATAGAACAAATCACTACAAAGAGGGAGACACACACAACGATTGAATGGAATGAGTTTTCCCTCCACTTTCCAACTCTCTGAGATATTACAGAGGACAGCTCAAATCTCAGCCGTCAATGTCATTTCATCAGTTGACGGACAGTTGGGATGATGCAATTGGTCACATCATTCAAATCGTGCTTGAAATGCACGTGAAGGGCATTTTGGTCATGAAATTACATCACGTGCGTCCCCAGACGGTATTTGGACATTTACGCTAGTTAAGGGGGGTAACTGCAATAGTGATTAATGATGAATTTACTTATTAATTAGCTCTTTATGGGGTAAACTGCAAATTACCTTTTTTTTTCAAGTCATCAGCGCTAGGGGTGGGCATAAACCGATTTAATTCGGGTTAACCGACCGAACCGATTTTTAAATACGGTTAGATAACCGAACCGAATAAGGGATGATAAGAGAATTTGTAAAACCGAACCGAAACCGGTTTCAAACGGTTCGGAATCGGTTCACCATTTTAAACCGTCCGATTAAAAACTGAACCGACCGATTAATGCATATGCTGCATCCTGTCGCACTGTATCACACCCTGCCCAAAGGCAAAAATGAAATCTCTCTTTCTAACTTTCTATTTCTTCTTGCAGAAGAAACTCTAAATGGCGACGAAACCCGAACCCAAGAGTGAGGAAAGTTTCGTCACTCAAAATGTTTCTAATGGCATAAACGTAAAAGAAAACCTAAATCTAGTTCTTCCCCGACAAAAACGATTTCGCCCCATCAGCCCATAAAACCTCTCTCGCCCAAATCTGGATCGAGCTCCTCGTCTGCACCTGACTCCTCGCCTCTCTTCACCTAAATCTGCTTCGAGCTCCTCTTCTCCGCCTCTCCGCCTTATCTCTCTAAATCGACTTGAAGATTTCTGAACAAAGACGAAGAAGAAGAAAGGCTGACGAGAAGAAGAGCTATTGTCTGACCTCAAAGTTTGGAACATTTTCTCATGTTTTAACGTTATGTTCATTTTGATTATTGGGTATCATCATTTTCGCCCAATTTATGTTGAGAATTTTGTGTTGATTGGCCGCCTTTTTTATTCGATTTCTGGTTTGGGAGATTGATTCATGAGAACAGTCCAACACTTCTTCAGTAGGAATCAAACCTAAGCCCCCTTCTTTCCTGAAATGCAGGCTAAACTGTCCATTTGATGATTGTTTGGAGCAAGCAGCCACTGTAAGTCTCTCTTACTCCTCTGATATATGTAAACAATATACTGTTTGAAATAGATGGGTTGGGCCAAAAAATTTCATTGTCAATTTTCATTTGGGCTAAAAATGGGCCTGCCAAAATGGGCTGAAAAAGCTAAAACCGAATTTTCAGTCCAACCGAACCGGACCGAACCGAATTTCGGTCCAACCGAATTTTCGGTTTTACCATATACAAAATCGGTTTCGGTTTTGGATTTGGGCTAACCGATTGAAAATGATTCGAAAGCGGTTTGGGCCTCAAACCGAACCCAACCGACTTTGCCCACCCCTAATCAGCGCTAAGCACTAAGGCTCTACTTGGTATGCAGTAAATGAATGCATAATGCAAAATTTTACGGCGATTACATAAACTTGGGTTTTTATTAACTTTACGGAAAATAGTTATTGGAATTTGAATTCAGGACATCCGTATTTCTTAGTTATAAAATTTTGCGGAACAAAATCTTTCACATTACTTTGCATCACTTTTATCATATCCTCGAGTACTCATAAACTCCCAACTTTTTTCATAAACACCCCAACCACCACCACCTTCATAGCTATCATCGTCGTCAATACCATGATCACCGTACCATAACCACCACCACCACCATCATCGCCTACATTTGCAATAACCATCATCACAACCACAATCGCCGGCACCATGACCCTGCAACAATTACTACTGCCATCATCAACACCACCTACAATCACTTGTCTAATTTGCATCGATTTTCCTTAGTTATGACCAAGCACCCGTAAAGTAATGCATATACATCAATTTACAAAATGCATTATTTTATAGTGTACTGTTGTGGATTTTATTAACCTAAATTAATAAGCTAATTTAACCCACTTGTAATAATCGCAAGTGCATAGTGTCTAACTAGTAGACAACGACAAGTACGGGTCGATCCCACGAGGAAGGTGGATGCAATTAAATTTTAGAAATTACCTAAACTAATTTGGAGTAAAATGAGGTTACAGTGTTTTTAAAACTAAACTAAAAATAAATTAAAAATAAGAAAAATAAAATAAAAGGAAAAAAATGGATTTTGTGGGCTTGGACTCACCAATGAGTTAGCAAAAATATTTAAATCTAAATTACTAAAATTATAAACGAGAAGCTTTTAGAGATGAGAATCCCTTGCTTACACCGAAGACGTGATCATTAAAATCCAATTATCATCATGTTACGTTTCTGACAAACATTAACAATTTATTTCAAGCAAATAAACTCTTACCAAACATTAAGTGTCTTTTTAGGGCACACTTAATCAAAGTTTAAGCTTAATAATTTTTAGCACATGCTTTGAATATTGATAAAATGTTAATCTAACTACCAAACATATCAATTTTTAATCAAACATGAAAGGTGAAAGCAAACTATCAATTTTCAGAAATAAATTGTAATTAACAATTAAGCATGGAAGTCAGTAAAATAAATTAAAGTGCATTATGCAACCCTTTTGGTTTGCGTAAACTCAATGTGGTGGTACCCAGCAGGTGGTCTGAACACAAATCCCGAGAAAATGTTCCCAAAACGCTCTGTGGTGGTACATAGTAGAAATCAGGGTGTGAATAACTCCAAAACTGAATTTGACTCAGTCTCCCGCCATTTGAACAATGCCCCTGCCTTCATCTCCAGCGAGCAGCGTCGCTCGCGGTGCTGCGTTTTATGCTCCTCGCGAGCTTCCTCGTCCTCCAACCTGCTCCGGAACCTGCAAAAGAGAGAGAGGGATGGAAGAAGAAGAGAGATATGAGATAAGAACACACAAAAATAGAGAGAGAGATCGAAGCGGACTCCCCTGTTTCTGTTCCTGTGGCAGTGGTGGTGCTCGGGTGATGGCACTTGCAATGATGACCATGAGAGAGGGAGACAGGAAGGAGGGCCGAGACTAAGAGAGGGCGGTGATGGCGGCTCGGACGACCTGTCTGGCTCTGTGGCGAGGCGGAACATAGTCGCGGTGATGATGGTGGCTCTGTTTCGCGGCGATGATGGTGGCTCGCGATGCTCGGTGCTTGGTTGTCGGACAGGTACGGTGGCGAAGGGACAGTCTGTGTGGTGCTCGGTGGCGGAATGAAGGTTTGATACGAAACAGGGTTGTCACGCCCTTGTTTCGCGATGGTGGCGGTTGTGCTGTCCGGAGGTGGCTCTGGTGAGGAGATGGCGGAGTGATCTGGACAGAGAGGGAGTGAGAGATGGATAGGTGGTGATGGGTGTGATGAAAATCACTTTGTGAAGGAAAAGGGTTTGATTTTGGCTATTGATGTTTGATTCCCTTCTCCTCCTCCCATTTTCTCCACCTTTTTTTCTTGTATTTATAGAGAATGATTAAAATGAATAGAGATGGGATAAATTGATGATTCATGGAGAGAATCAATGGATAATTGGGAGAATATTCTTTGGGTATGCTTGGGTTTGGCATTGGGTTTGGGTTTATGGGTTTAGATATGTGACCCTCTACTTTGTACCACCGCTAGAATCGACCAATTGTCATTCCTTAAATTGTCGCCTTAATACAATTTCATCGTTCACGCTCAAATTCCTACAAAAACATGAAAATGAAATAATTCCTATAAATATAATAATTGAAAACGCTAACATATATAAATTAAGGGATATATTATGTAATAATTATGTGAATATCATGTACCAAGCGGAGCCTAAATACCGACATTTTTTAAGTGCTTAAAATTTAACTTCTAACTCGAGTTCTAAATGAATTGTGTGTTTTGCTTCTAAACGAGATGCTTATAAGATGTAAAATTATGTTTGTTTTTAGGTGCTAAATGGGAATTGTTTGACAATTTTGCCCCACTAAACTGAATAAATATTGTACTTAAATCAAATCCAATAATTATCCAAATCCTAGAGAATGTTACAATATCTTTCATTATAAGAATATTGAAAATACATAGATAAAAAAAAGCTTGAAAATACAAAGAGAGAGTTGGATAGATGAAGAAAAGCTTGGAAAATACTGAAAAATAAAACAAATATGAATGAAAAAAACGATATAAGTTTTTTTATTGTTGAAGAGTCCTTGTGAAGGTAGGTAGAATGACAATGTTTGGTGAAGAGAATGAAAGCGTGACATCAAAATTTAGCCCTACTTGTTTTAAGAAGATGAGGTCAATAATTGTCATTACAAAATTATTTTAAGATTACTATTGGAATAATATTTAAATCAACACTCAGTGCTAAGTGGCCAACACCCTCCTGCTGCTTACTCCAATCAGAAGTTCAACTTCTGATCAGAACTAAAAACAAACACCTTCTAAACACCTCTTTGATGCTTATTAATATTTTTGAATTCCTAAATTGTTAAGAACTTATGAGTTATGATTCTAATTATAAATAAAAACATATATTCAGTCAAAGTGAGCTGCTTATAGTTCTGATAAGAACAAAAAATAAATGTGATATATGTGGATGTGACTAAACTCTATCGTTTGATCGCAAATGTTTGGGGTGAAATTTTGAGGAAACAGATTCACACCAGATAAAACACATATTGTTCAAGATGTGAGGTCTATTCATAGTCAGAAAGCCAGCAAGGGTCCACCTTGGGAGCAGCACGGATTGGTCGGATGGTGGCTAAAGGGACAATCCATGAACGACAAATACCACTCATCCAAAGTGGTTTACTTGTTATTCAAAACCAAAGTTGTCATGCCTCAATTTTTAAGAAAACAAAAATCCTTACATCTACGTAGGATTAGGATTATCCGCTTCCCCAAAACTCGGGACGTGAAAATTTAACAACAGAAACATTAAATAAAAATTAACATTAGACAAAATTCTAACCAGTAAATTCTTTGGAGATGATCGCTCCATAAAATAAACCGCCAAAGATGCCGCCCCAAACTCTGTAACCTGAGAAATGCTAAATGGCTACGTTCCAATAAGAACGTACCCAAGAAACATAAACTTACTTGAATCAGCGAGGTAGCTGGTATGAGTATTAATCATGAACTCTATCAAATAAATGAGTTTCATATATTACATACAAAATGAAGCAATAACTCAAAAAATATGTGGTTTTTCAACGAGGCAAACACGACATACTAATTAGTTATTTATTTTACCAATACTTACACTGTGAAGGTTGACCATGGTAAGTCTGACCTGCAGAAATGTCGAAACGGTTTTAACCAAATAGATGAAAGTTCTAAATTTATCAATATTCATCATGAATTCTATTTTAACCGATATTTTAATACGTGTGTGAGCAATTTACTTTCATCAAAGTACAACTCATAACCCTAATACATCATCATTGAAATATTAACAACCAAACATTTATTTTCCTTAAGGAAAACATATAGTTCTCATTCAATGATCGAATGAGCATTTAGCTTTTTCCCTCAAGGAAATTCATATTATAAAATACTCACAACAAACATATCTACCTTAAGGAAGACGCATAGTTCTCATTCAAATAATCGAATGAACATTTAGTTTCTCCCCTCAAGGTAATTATGCATATACACAAAAAATTCGCTTATTTTTCACAATCGCACTCTTCTCCTGTGTCGAACACACCTTACCCAAGTGTGCATCCCTTGCCTTCGAAACCACTCGGAGCGTACATGTTCCAAGTGAGGTGCCACATCGAGGAACATATCATCTCACATGAAGTTTGAACCATGACAAATATTTTCTAAATATTACACGTACTACCGAACTCACATGAAACGGCGTACCTGATATGCAAACAAGTCTCTATACAAAACACATTTTTCATTTTTTTTCAGAGTTGTGGAAAATAACATAAAAATCAACTAAAACTGACACTTTGTCAACCATAAATAAATCAACCACAATATTAGCCCATTCTTTTGGGAAAACTAGCATTTTTCATAAACTAACGCTTTTTAACATCTCGGCGATCAAGTCTATTAAATATAGGAAATTCATATTCCTTAACAAGTTTATTCGCATGACAATAAAAATTTGAGTCATAAGCAAATAACAAATACAAATACACATATGTAACGACCTTACAAATACTCAGTACATCTCCTTAAATTATGAACACTTCTCATATAAATTTCAAATCATTTTAATCGAACTAAACTCAAGCCACATTATAATCCAACTAAGTCTAGGTTGGGTTTCATTATTAAGGTACAATTATCCATCCCAGCTCAATCCAGACTTGTAAATAGTGGGTGAGGGCCAAATCTGTAAATATATTAATTTGTAAGCAACATTGGGCACAACCCAATGCTCACAAAAAAAAATTGGATAAGAAAACGGTTAGGCCTGAATGTTTGAGAACTAAGACTTTTGGTCACAAATTTATTGTACCATGTTATTTTGACTAAACCTAGCCCCAATTAATACATTACATAAATAAATGAGTCAACTTAGTGTCTTTATTATTTAAACTCTAAATCAATTGAATCAAACACAGAATGGGTATCAAGATTTGTGACAATACAGGAGATCAAAATGAAACATCTTTGACTAAACCAAATAGCCTAAGGTTAAATTAATTAATTTGACTTTCATATTTTCTTCAAATAAGAAGTTGACATAGTCAATAACTTTTCTTCTTTTCTTTCTCTAAAGTTAAAGTCTAAAATGTTGATTATTGTCAATGTTCTTATATGGTTTAATGGTCCACCAATTTAAATCCATAATGTCAACAAAAAAAAAAAACAAGTGTTATATGAACCCATGTCATCATGAAGAGCAAGATGAAGAGGATCCTAAAGTTTAATACTATTTCTTTCATATTCTGGTCTTACATTACATAAATAAAAAAAATAACAAAACCTCTAGAGAATTTAATGTACCATAATTGTTATGAATCACATGATTATTTCAAACAATTGAATTATGAAATTTTTGTTAAGTGGCATAGGCACGTAGTAGGATGTAAACAATTCTCCCATAACCCTCAATTTATCTTATGAAGCAAACACGACACAATCGTATATATTGAATAATAATCACAAATTTGTATCATAAATTTATTTATTTATTTTTGTTTTATCAAGCCTGTGTTATTTCTATAGTCATCACTCGAGTATAATCCTCATATCAATAAAACCAAGAGGATTTAATCCGGATAAGGACAAGTAAAGTTTTGTGATCAAGATATGAACATAAAATAATAATAATAAATCGACATACAATTTATACAAAATTCCCTACCAAACTATAAATTCAAGATGTAATTATAGAATATAAAATAAAATCTAAGAAAAGTGATTAAAGGGTTTGTGTCATCAAACATCTATGTCTTTATAAATAAAAGATATTGCATACCATCAAAGTAAACAAATAGTCCATGAAAAAGCCAAAATGGGGAGATTCAAGCACAATGGTAATTTCAGAAATTAAAAATTATATAAAAGAAAATAATGAAAACTCATTAAATAAAAATGTCATTTAGAAAAATACCACTCATCCAAAGTGGTTTACTTGTTATTCAAAACCAAAGTCCCAATTATAATTAAAAACAAAAGCTCCCTAATGCTTAGTGATTAGTGTTGAGTGTTGAAAAATCGTAAGTCCCTCATCGCTTGACACCCTACAAAATCAACATATTTTAAGGTTTTGGTTGGGGATGGTTGTTGAGGTGGTGGTGTTTGAATCAAGGATGGGGGTGTCGATAGTAATGGTGGTTGCAAAGAAGAGATAATGAAAAAAAAAATGGAAGAAGATAAAGAATGAGAACGAAAAGGGTGTTGAAAATTAGATGAGGAGGTGATGCTTCCACAACCACCTCTAAAATGAGAGGAGGTGGCAAAAGAAAAACTAAGGAAAATCTTCCATAGAAAATTCTTTTTTTTTCTTTCCATTTGTCTCAAAGAAAATGAATTTTTTTGTATGGCGTTTGATTGCAAATGTGTGTTAAGAATGAACATTCCAAATTTCCCAAATGATGATTGTTTGATTGATAAAAGTTCTTCATTAAAGAGGATCACATCAAATCAATCAAACATAGTCTTGTTTCAAAATCCAGTATTACGGACAATGGATTTCTTTAATCTTTTAATCACAAATAGCACAAATCAGAAACACAACCACCCCAATCCCCGTAACCAATCCTCAACTACAACCACCCCAAACCTTTCCTGGTTGCTCAGGAGCAGTTGCTTTTAATCCATTGTGTTGCATGCGGCCGACGCAAGTTGGTGGTGTTGGTGGATTGAATTTTTGTGGTTGATTTTAATCCCTTTTACCTGTGCTACTTGCGGCCGACAAAGGTGGATTGAAGTTCTACTCCGCTCCATTTTTTTTGCAGTCGTCGGGCAATCGGTGGCCTTTTGAGGCCTACAGTTCCTAACCCATATTGTTATTGTTGTGAAGAAAAATGAAAGCAATGAGGGAGTAGTTATGAGATGGCATCGATATGCCCTTTTATTTTCTTCCCAACCAACTTCGGGAGAGGGAAGGAATAAATCTTGTAGAAACTGTAACAACCCGATCCATAGAGTATTATATTGGTCGATTTGGGCCCAAGGCCCGCACAGCTTTAAAACGCGTAGTACTTTGTAGATCCAAACTCGTACATATATAGTACATCACCCTCCTTTACCTAGGCGATGTGGAACTATGATCTCCTATTTGTAGCTTGTCGACCCTCTTGGCGGATATCCGCCCCGTTGCAAGTTCAAGGGATGGTGAATTCCCGCCCCGCCCCACCCCACAACTCCTTTGTCTTCCTATCTCAAATGCACAGCCTCACAGCCACCATCGATCTGAAACAACACCACCAATACCTACCCCACCAATCTATTTTTTCTCAATCAATAACATCTTTCTCAGATTCCCGTCCCCTTTCTCCAACTCACACTAATTTTCTCCATTTCTGGACATCCCCTCTTCCATTACTCATCCTTATAACAACAAATGGAATCGAGACATACATTGGAAGTTGTTCCATCTTCTTCGCTCCCCCTTCAAACGAAGACAAGGCATCAATAGTGGATGTAGGGATGACCATTCGGGTGGGTCGTCTTCTTCTTGGGGTTTGTGTGCATGATAGGGTTTGGGTGGGGAGAGGAGTTTGCGTCGAACTGATTATTCATCTTGGATGTTTCCAAGGGATAAGTTGGTATTGTTGATTGATGAGTGATGATACATCAAACCGGCATCTTATCAGCACCGCACGTATGTCATGATAATCTCGTCAACATAACAAAACCAGCCTGATTGCACGTTCAATCCAACAAGGCCCAGATAGCGTTAAGCCCACGATTGGCATGATCCAGAAGGTCGGACCCAAATTACGGTGCTCCATTAAGCCCACACGTCATGCAGTCAAGCCCAATACTCGTAAACTCTGATAAGGCAAGAATAAGCCTTGATAAGGCAAGTATTTAGGCATCGACCCAATACAAACATACCAACAATACTTTGGTTCCAACTAGGAAACAAATACTACAGTATAAGTCGGGCAAATAAACTTCCTTGCATGGACAATACTTAGAAGGGAAACTTCTCCCGCAGATCTATGGACACAAGTTGTGTAGGGAAACTTCCCTACATGGACAGTTCCCAACTAGGAAATGAACTCCATCAAAATCTCTTTCCCTAAACTACGTCACCAAAAGCCTAGCCAAACAAGGACAATCTCACACTATAAAAGGGAGATAAGGTCAATGAACAAAGGCACACGACATAAAACCCAATTTATAGCTTTAAGCCTTTCCCAAGTCTTATCTAACTTAAACATCAAAGTTCCATCGGCCACCACACGGTGGTATTTGTCTCACGTGCGTTCCCTATGCTGGTTCAGGTAAAAGCAAAGCATGATAGCCGAAAATGACTACATCAGTTTGGTGTCATCCGTGAGGAACGACAGAGTTCCTCGGAAGAAACAGTAGGTCACCTTTCCCATAGAGTCAGAAAGATGGCGACGACGAGGTCTCGCAACAATGGAGACGTTGTTGAACCCTCGAACTAGCAGAGCGTTACCAGCTCCGGTGCCACTATCACCGCGAGAGGAATGCTCTCAGATCCCCGCGCCGGTGGATGCCACAACAGACCCAAGGGTGGATCTACTGTCAACGCAATAAATCGTATGAACAGTGAATATACACAAATCCCTAAAACAGGAGTCGAACGAGACATTGAGGGAATACGTCACGTGCTTCAATGATGAGTTTATTCACATTGACGATTGTAGTGATGAAACTATCGTCGCATCCTTCACCTCGAGTTCAAGGATTGGAAAGTTCTATAATTTCCTCACTCTAGACCACCTGGCCGATATGGCAGACCTGTTAAAAAAATCCCAGAGATATATCATGCTAGGCGAGGCGCGGATCGCCAATAAGGAGGCAGAACCCGATAAGAAACCCTTTGTCCCCATGGACAAGAAGGATGGAAAAAAGAAGAAGGATGACGACGAAGTATGCGTCTTGCATGGAGTGTGCTCAAATACTAAACGGTCCAACAGGTCCCGAAAAGGATTCCTTCGCGAATTGTGGACCAAGTCAGCCTACAAGGACTAACGGATGCAACACATTCGCTCCAAAAGCCTGATCCTGCCCCTGACTTTCATAGATAGGGACCTCCAGGGCGTTCGTATTCTGCATAACAATGCTTTAGTAATATCAGTCCTCATAGCAAACTGGGAAGTAAGGAGGTCTTTAGTAGACACCGAAAATTGTTCGAATGTAGTGTTCCTCGACACATTCCACAATATGCATCTGAAGGAAGAGAATCTGTGCCCCTTAACAAATCCCCTGATCGGACTCAGTAAGGAGAACTACTTCACTATGGGGAATATTAGATTAACAGTAGTGGCGGGAGAACCATGACTCGGAAAATAATTCTTCAGGAGTTCATGGTGGTCGACGCGTCGTCCAACTACAACATCATCAAAGGGAGGCCCTGACTTCACCAGATAGAGGCTACAGTCTCCATGTTACACCAATGTATCAAATACCCTGTCAACCAGACAATGGGCACAATATGATGAAATCAGCCGACCATCAGAGACTGCCACTACGCAGCATTGAAGTGGTTTGATGGTCATCAACTGCAGATTGAGTTCACGGCTGATACGTCCCTGAGCTCGGGTCCAGAGTTGAAAGAGGACTCTCCCCTCCTAGACGAGGAGACCTCTGTCAATCTTAAGGGAAGACCAAACATTAGACGGCCCGAGGAGGAACCTGTGATTGTATATCTGGACAACCCCAAGGACAATAGAGCCATCTAGAGAGGTTCTTACCTAAGCAAGGAATTTTCTGAACGACTTATAACACTGTTGCGACAGAACCAATACATCTTCGCAAATTGAAAGGAACATGGAGGTCTACATAGATGACATGCTGGTAAAGAACCTCCACAACCCATATCACATATCCGATCTTGTCGAAGCATTTGGCTAGCTTCGCAAGTATCAGATGAAGCTCAACCCACAAAAATGTACGTTTGGGGTTGAGTCAGGCAAGTTCCTAGGTTATATAGTTGACTAAAGGGGAATAGAAGCAGATCCGGGCTCTTTTTGATATGAAGTCCCCGACCTCCATCAAGGAAGTTCAGAGCTTGACCGGGAGGATGTCGATCATAGTCCTATACCCATTCAACACCAATTGAGCGGACGCAATACTGAGGTACGCCAAGAACTCCCAAATTTCTTTGATAACAGGAAAGTGGACACTCGATTCAAGCATACCTCGGTGAAGACATATAAACCCCTTTTTAGGGGACAACGACGTCAGATCGGTGCCCAAAGTGAAGAGCACCAGATCTTCAGGAATCCCTTATGTTTTGTAGAGGGCTTCCAGACTCGAATCGGAAAGCAACTTCTCCTAAAAAAAACTTGCGCCCCTTGGCGAACAGTTCATCGGAAAGTTGATTCAGGCCCGCCATGAGAGATTGTACAAGCTTTCAATTACGAAGGTTGAGCAAAGTCAAATACACGAAATGCGATATGACAAAATAAAGTCTTTGAGATCGAAGGAGTAAAGAAGCCAAACTTAGCAGAGAGGAGATCTATATATGTAGAAAACAAAACTCTCGCCTTTTTATCTTTCCAGACGCACGCTCAATTAATGAAACTCGCCGCTCGAGAAAACAACTCAGACTCGACTATCATGACCACGCAATTGCTTCATGAAGTGACTTGGTCGAACGATGATTTGGCCCACCAACTCAGGGGGAGTAGTTGATGATACATCAAACCGTCCTCTGATCAGTACCGTGCGCGTTTCATGATAATCTCGTCAACATAACAAAACAGGGTCTGATTGCACGCTTAATCCAGCAAGGCCTAGACAACATTAAGCCCACGATTGACAAGATTCAGAATGTTGGACCCATATTGCAACACGCCACTAAGCCCACACGTCACGAGGTCAAGCCCAATACTCATAAGCTCTGATAAGGCAAGTATCTAGGGGATCGACCCAATACAGGCAAACCAACAATACTTTGGTTCTGACTAGGAAACAAATACTAGAGTGTAAGTTTAGTAAAAAAACTTCTTTGTATGAACAACACTCAGAAAGGGAAACCTCTCGTGCAGATCTAGAAACACAAGTCGTGTAGGGAAACTTCCCTACATCGACAATTCTCAACTAGGAAAGGATTTCCACCAAAATCTTTCCCTACTACACCACTAAAGGCCTAGCTGAACAAGGACACTCTCACAATCTAAAAGGGAGATAAGGTTGATGAATAAAGGTACGCGACAGAAACCCAATTTATAGCTTTAAGCCTCTCCTAAGCCTTGTCTAACTTAAGTACCAGAGTGCCATCAGCTACCACACGATGGTCATTGGCTCACGTAAAGCGAAACAGAAGAGCATAAATCGACTACACAAGCCAGGATGAAGGAACTTACGCGAGTTGAGTGTCGAATTTGCTTGGCGTTCCTCATATCGCCACTGTCGATCTTGTTCATGAAAAACTCTCCTCCCCTGGCCCTATCTTCAAATGGGTTTTGTTTCTAGGTTCCTTTTTTTTTTTTCATTGAAGATCGAGACAATAGCAAATTGGATCGGACTTGCAGACCTTAGCTAGTTATTTTGGGTTGCAAACCATTTGACCTCAGGGTCTGCTAACTATAAATAAACGGATATCCGATCACTATGACTATAGCCCTTGGTAGATTTATCAAAGACGAAAATGATTTATTTGATATCATGGATGACTGGTCATGGAGGGATCGCTTCGTATTTGTCGGTTGGTCCTTAGGTGAACCTAAACCCGTTTATTGAGGAACTGTGTCGATATTTGTAATGTTAGTTCATAGAGCTTTGCTACAGAGCGAGGGAGGGAGCAAGGTAAAGGGGCGAGGGATGGGTGGTCCGCCTCGAGATGAGCGCATTAGATTTGAGATACGTGATGGCGCTCATCTCGAGGCAGATGGGTGGCTTCCACTCGTCCCTCGCTCCCTTCCTCCCTCGACCCCTAGAATTTTCGTAGTTCATAATATTTCTAAAAATTTCATCTAAAAAAAATCATTTTTTGGTAGTAGTGTCGTTAACTAAGTAAGTGTTAATAATAATAATAAAAACCTTTTATCCCATAAAAATCTTCCAAAGACGTCTTCCATCTTTTCCCTCTTGATTTGTAATTTCTCTCTCAGCCAAACCCTAGTTTCCCCAACACATTTGAGCAAATCGATTCATGAATTAGAAAATGAAAAACTCAGAGAGACTCAAAGATGGAAGGAGAAGCAAACGATTCAAAGAGGCTGAAGCTCTTGAACGGGTCTTCTTCTTCATCTCCACCTCCTTCACTGTCTCTCGACAACCCTCTTCTTCCTCTCGCTTCTTACGACGATGACGATGACGAGAGCGAAGAAGAAACGAGGAGAGAAGAGCAAGTTCCAAGGACAGCTCAAAATGGCAGAGAAGAAGAAGAAACTCACATTCACGACGACCACGATGAGGACGAAGACGAAGACGATTTGAATCAATGGACGAAGCGAAGACGCAATGTCGAAGTTCGGAGGGGATTGCCCCTACTTGGATACTGTCAATCGTCAGGTGCTTTATTTCATTTCACTCTTTATGATTTTTATGATTTGTGAGTTTATAGTTAATGATTTCTAGGTGTTTGAAGAAATTGGTTCACTTTTTTCAATATATGAACTGATGGGGCAGTGGGCAATTGTGTTTTTAGTGTGGATTTATTGTTTATATAACTTGAGTGCAGGTGCTGGACTTTGATTTTGAGAAATTTTGCTCGGTATCACTGTCGAGTTTGAATGTATATGCTTGTTTAGTCTGCGGAAAGTATTACCAAGGAAGAGGTCTGAAATCTCATGCATATACTCATAGTCTTGAAATGGGTCATCACGTGTATATCAATCTGGGTACTGAAAAGGTTTATTGTCTTCCTGATGGGTATGAGATCAGCGATCCCTCGCTGGATGACATCCGGCATGTTCTTAACCCAAGGTGATATTTGGTAGTGATTGAAAATTTTGGGTATTTAATTTATTTGGAGTATGTTGTCATTATTTTTATTGTGTACAGGTTTAATAGGGAACAAGTTGCACAAATTGACAGAAACAAGCAGTGGTCAAGAGCGCTTGATGGTTCCGATTATCTCCCTGGAATGGTAATTTATCCTATAGTGTAATGTCTTTCAAATTTAATATGTTGATTATTTATGTATATGTGCAAGTGAAGAATTTACGTGTATCCTTTCAGGAACCAAGTTTGAAAAGTTCTAGAGAAGTAGGACTAAGAAATATTTAGAAAATCGTGGTTGGCAGCCACATTATTTTATTTTTTTGTATGTAAAAATCACTGTTGGGAAAGATTTCTTCATTGGTAGTCAGTTGGATCATATTTCTTTTCTCTCACTCAATAGTTATATGGAAATATTATACTATACATATACGAGAGAATATCCATTCAGAATCCAATCTAATTTATTTCACATAGATACCTATGATACTAATAGGTTAGTAATTAATATACTTCTTACAAAGTTAGTTTGGCGAAGGGCACATGTTAATAAAAATGGAGTGCCTTCACGGAGAAACCGTAGAGAGTATATTTTATCAGAAGAACATCCCATTTTTTAAGGGGTTAGAATCTATATGATATGCTGTGTTAGAGGATAATTCTCCCAGGTTACCCTCTGTAGGATAGGATGAACTATCGGGCATTGCGATAGAAGGTATTTTAAGTAAACTGAGCTTTACGCAGAAGCCACGTTACTAGAGTAATCATCAATAACATATGTTTGAATTCCATTTCAGAGCAAAGAAAGGTTCACTACTGCGTCAGTTCAGTGTAGGATGGTATTATCAGTAAAGGCCTATAATTGAGATAAATCTCTTGCTTCAGACAACAACCAATGGAGTTAGTCTGTAGTTCTGGGACACTAAGAAGATTTCAAATTGTCAGTCAAACTAAGTTTCGATGACTAATCTGGAAAATCTTTGATGTTAGCTGATAAGCTTGATGGGGAGATGTGTATAAGGTCCTGCCTATGGATGCAAACATAGAAAAAAACAATTCAGGTTATTTATCTATCTGCAAGATATAAAAAAATCCTCAATCCTGAGTAATAGGTACTGGAATGCGCTCCTTTCCCCCACCCCACACGAAACCTGTACATATCTGGGTTCCCTCGAGCTCAAATGTAGTGATGTTACAACAGGTATCCCTTTTTAAAATCAAGCAAGGCAATTATGGTTGTTAACGTAATAATCCATTTCACGGAGAGAAAGAGTCTGTTAACAGTAACAGGTGGATCACAACCACATTACAAAAGTTTTACAAAGTTGATAAGTCTATCCTAGTTGAACATGAAATCATTCAAATTCAAGTTCCCACCCTCATATCTGTACTAGCGCAATAGCCAAGGATTGAATTTATTTGAAGGATGAAATGTTCGACCGGCTTGACAATTTCCTTGAATATTCTTGAATCACACAACTGATTCCAGCCCAAAGCCAAGCTCTGATCAGATTTACATTCCCTATATTCCGTGAAAGCACTCATTGCTTAAAGGAACCACACAGCAACCTGATTTCATTCAGGAAGTGGTGCCAGACTATCTATTCCTAACTTCTCTGATCAGATTTACATTCCCTATATTCCGTGAAAGCACTCATTGCTTAAAGGAACCACACAGCAACCTGATTTCATTCAGGAAGTGGTGCCAGACTATCTTCTGAACTTATAGTTAGGAATAGATGGTCCACACTTTCACTGCTATCATTTCGATCAAACACAGATTCCTTCCAGTTCTGTAGCTCTTGAATGTCTTGCCTTTAGAGTCTTACCCATCATAGATAACCACACCAGGGAAGCGATGTCTCCGGAGGGATACTTATCAATCCAGACCTGGCGTCGTTATAGGGCTCCATACCATTAACTTTGGTAGGTGTCCATGTTGACACAGATTGGTTGTGGTTGGTCCCCCGTTAGCTTTGCCACTAATTGTTGTCTGCCAGAGCCCAACATTCGGGTTTTTTGCCGACAAAGTATCCACAGACCACCTTTCTCGTTGTTAGACACGGTTGTGGCAATACTTGAATCATTCCCAACCCCCAAACCCCTTGATCTGTAAGCTGTCTGGGCACACTTTTTTCCCAAGCAACTTAATTGGTCATTTTCCTTTTTTTGTCAGGCAAGAAGAATTCTCTACAGAAAATCTCTCATTAATAGTTTCAATCCTTATAAATATTGAGCCAAAGGATGTGATTTTCGTTCTCATACCATGATAGAGTAGGTGGTTCCTGATAAATACTGATTTGATTAAGCACTTGATTAGTCTTCCCGCCTCGAAGAAGAAACTTGTATCTTATGGGCGTACAGCTTACAAGTCAGACTCTTAGGCCTTTCCAGGCCCCCACAGGGAAGGCCCACAAGGAGAAGTGAACGTCCCTTACCTGCATGTACGACAGTCCACATACAAGGCAGATTGAAAAGTTTAGACAGAGGTGTAAATTGTGCAAACCTCCTGCCGTCTTTGGAAGAAGTTTCAAGGGCGCTCAAGCTTAGATGTTGGTTGATAAATTGTTGTTGCGCTATAAACAATTAAAGGATCAAGTCCATGAAATTGGCTTATAAATAGATGAACTCCTCTTCTCTTCGATGGTCAATACATTGACTTAGGGGTGGCAATTGTCGGTTCGGTTCGGTTTTGAAGCCCCAAACCCGATTTGAACCGATTTAATTTGGTTTGTCCAAAATCCCAACGAGGAACCGAATGTTTGTATTGTAAAAACCGATGAATCGGTTGTAACCGGAATTTCGGACCGGTTCGGTTGGACCGAAATTTTCAGGCTAACATTTGATAAGACTTTCATTGAAAACTGTATTTTTTTCAAGTCAGATTTTTATAGACTCGAATTTTTAGCTCCAAAGATTGAAAACTATTGGAGAGCAATGGGGTGATTTAGTGCAACAGGGTGTATTGCAATGCATTTGTTGCACTAATAAAGTATTGACACCTATTTTTATTTAGTTATTTATATATATTTAATTAATCGGTCGGTTCGGTTATAAATCGGTCGGTTCAAAATCGCAAACCGATTTTGAACCGTTTATAATCGGTTCGGTTCGGTTCGGTTCGGTTTAAATTATTTTCTCTCTACTCATATTTCGGTTCGGTTACCGAACCGAATTTGAAAATCGGTTCGGTCGGTTAACCGAATTTAAATCGGTTTTTGCCCACCCCTACATTTACTCACTGCTGACCACTGATTCCGAGCAATGAACATGGAGCTTTTGATTTGGACTGCCAAAGTGTTCGATTATATCAAATGTGGTATGGATGCTAATCATGGCGCTTATCCTCTTGATTGCTTGAGGCCAAATAGAAAAAAGATGTATAATCTTGTGAATTTGGACTTAGTGGAATATATCTTGATCTCATCAGTTCATTTTCAGTTAGATCTGCCATAATATCAAAAGGGTGGCTGTGGGCAGACATTACCTAATTCTACCTCTTGGTTCTGGGAAAGAGTTTCCAATAGCAACCTTATGGATGTTGTGGATGGAAAGGAATGAGGACTTTCAGAAATTCAGCTTTATATCGCACCTTCTTAGAGATATCAACATTTCTTATGGCATCGGGGCTGTTGCTTGCCGGGTTTAAAGATACCAACTTTGCTTATATCTTTTACAACACTGCCACTTGGCAATGAATTCCTATTTATGCCTTATCTGTTTTCCCTTTCCCACGAGTTTCTCACTCGTGGGAGGAGCATCTTTTTCAGTAAAGTTATTGTGTATATAAACACTTCATTTTTGAATATTTCAATTCAAGTGGGATATATTGCATCTGAAGTTACTGGAGCTAAGGTTGTGTTATTGTGTGTGATATGCATTTTTGTTGTTTATGTGAACTGTAGGCATGGCTCCTACTTCATTTGTATGTTGCTCTTTTATTAATGAAGTTAGATTTCAGGTTCACCCACTTTCATCATGGCAAAATAAGATTCTTGGTCACATCATTTGGGATATAGCTGTAGTTACAACGTAGTTCTATTATGTTTTATTTACAATTCTTTACTCTATTTGTATTTTGTAACCGGGTGCAGAATTTGGATACAGTTTTGGTAATTAGTAATGCTTCTCACTGTTGGTAATATTACAGGTTGGCCTCAATAACATAAAGGAGACTGATTTTGTCAATGTCACAATTCAATCTTTGATGCGAGTTACTCCTTTAAGGAACTTTTTTCCTTATCCCCGAGAATTATGCGAACTGTAAGTCTACCCCTTGTTCATCGATTTGGAGAACTCACCGAAAGATTTGGCAATTGCAAGGAACTTTAAAGGCAGGTTTGTATCTGCGATAAATTTTCGCTGTTTGCTGTTCTGAAGATTATATTGATCTCAATGAACTGCATTTAATCAACAGGTCAGCCCTCATGAGTTTTCTGCAGCAGTTATGAAAGCTAGTAATAAAAAGTTCAGAATAGGTGCTCAGTCTGATCCAGTTGAATTCATGTCTTGGCTTCTGAACACATTGCATAAAGATCTTAGAAGTTCAAAGAAAAGTAGTAGTATCATCTACAAGTGCTTTCAGGTTTTCAAATTTATCCTAGTTTTTGTATGTTCAATTCTCTTTTTACCATTTCTTCAAGTTTTTGTTTGCTGAAATGCTATCCTACAGGGAGAGCTGGAGGTTGTGAAAGAGACTCGCAGGTCTTCCATTGAAAAGAAAGAAAATGGTGACAATGAGAGTGAGGATTATCGGACGGAAGCGGGCGATATTGTCTGGCAATCTTCTAAAATGGAGTTCTTGATGCTTGGGCTCGATTTGCCACCACCTCCACTATTCAAAGATGTGATGGAGAAAAATATAATACCTCAGGTATAAACTATTTATTTATTTATTTTTGCTTCCAGAATTGCAGCTGCTGTGTAAAATATTATAATCAACATAGCTTAGAAATTCTATTCTACGGACTATATAGACGATGCTACTTATAAATCTACTCACAGTTTTCTAATCCAATCACTTGGGTAATGACTATAATTAAGTTATGGTGTATACAAATTTTTGAATTTCCGCATTATATAATTCTGTCAGTTGTTTTTATACTTTACTGTCAATCCTTCGATTTTATTTTAAATTGACTATGTTGATTTGAGGAAATCAACATTTAATCAAACATAGCCCAAAATTTAGACACGGTCGAAATTTATCCAAACAACGGTACGACATTACAACAAATATTCTCCAGATCTAGGGTAATAATATTTTTGAACTATATTCATTCACTGTGCTGCACAAAGCACACAAGTTGTGTCTCTAGATTCTTCTTCTAATGAACACGTCCTTAGTTGCAAGCTGGTTTAAACCATCTCCCACGTGAGAAATGGGCAGTAGCTGTTCTTCCAGCCTAGGCCAAAAGGAAAAGTATTGAAAGTTCTATCAGGTGAAGGATATTCACATATATTTAAGTCACTTATACCTAATTATAGTTTCAACTCCAATAATTAAGCCTTCAAATCATTGTTTTAAAAAACGTTGGAGGCGTACGCCTTGAGATGAAACACGAGTGATTAATGTCAAAAACGTTAGATGAGGTGTGAAATGACATAAGGCGTAAAAAATGTGTTTTGATGCCTTGAGGTGTAAAAAAAAGTAGTTTTAAGGCGTTAAAACGTTTATGTATTTATTTTAAATAAAAAATTGTAAATTAATTGCTATGGATCGAAAATCTTGCAAAGGAGAAGATTGGGTGAAGAAGAAGATGAAGTCAAGAACTTACTTGATTTAAGTAGATGATGACGCGCACAGGGTGGGGGGGGGGGGGGACAGAGAGAGAGAGGAACTGATGCTGCAACTTTGTTTGCTCTGTTGTGCTGCATTTCCGTGTTTTGTGTACTGGGTTTGATGCTATGGGGCGTATAATTATAAATTATTTGAAGCGAGCTACTA
>QNQO01006877.1:0-146669 GCA_003290165.1 Berberis thunbergii | reverse complement strand
GCTTGGAACGTTGCCGGTGCGTTTGTAAGGCCGAAAGGCATCACTAGAAATTCGTAATGCCCCTCGTGAGTACGAAAAGACGTTTTCTCCTCATCGCCCTCTTGCAATCGAATCTGGTGATAGCCGGACTTAAGATCTAGTTTGGAGAAGATGTCAACTCCATGAAGCTCATTTAATAGTTGTCGATGATAGAATGGGAAACCGATCGGGTACTCTATGCTATTCAATGCGCTATAATCAACACAGAAGCGCCACCCACCATCCTTCTTCTTTAACCAAAAGTACTGGCTGGAAAAAGGACTTACACTATGGCGTATAATTCCTGCGTGAGCATCTCAGATACCAACTTCTCAATCTCCATTCTTCTGAAACTGAGGGTAGCGGTAGGGTCGCACATTCACTGGGCTGGAGCCTTCACGCAGAACAATAGCATGTTCGTACCCTCTTTTGGAGCAATACAGATGGCAATTGAAAAAACCTCTTCATACTTTGTGAGAATTTCAGACAAATCCTTCGGTGTTGGCCGACGCCTTCCCTACTGGTACTGACATATACCCAAATTCAACCAAGTATCCGCTGCCCTTCCTGTTTAAGCATGCGTAACATGGACTTTAATGATACTAGCATGCGTAACATGGACCTTTGAAAAAAATTGTTCAGACCCAACTTGAAACTTCAAATTTGTTCCTTCTAGTTTACTGAAATGGTTCCCAATTTCTCCAACCATTGTACTCCCAAGATGACATCCGAATTGCCAAGTGCTAAAGGTAGAAATTCCTCCATGATTTCAATCCCTTGCAACATTAATTTGACCCTGCGACAAAACTCCACTCCCTTGTACCGAGTCGTCAAACCCCATGATTACACCGTAACTTCCCGTGGCTGTAATGGTAGCTCTACCTGTTCCACCACCTTTCGAAAGATGAAATTGTGTGTCGCTCCACTGTCTATCAGAACCACGACGACTTGGTTTGCAATTTTCCCCTTTATCTTCATCGTCTTTGGAGTTGTTAAACCCACCATTGAACTCAAAGAAACCTCAACGACTTGACTGATTTCGGCGACCTCCAACTCTTTCTGTTCCTCCATCTCCTGAATCTCGTCTTCCTCCATCTTTCCTTCTTCCTGTGTGATGAGTATGCTAACATCCTTCCTTTTACAATGATGACCCGGAGAATACTTTTCATAGCACTTGAAGCAAAGACCCTTCTCCCTCTTGGCTTGATACTCGGCATCGGTGAATCTTCTGATTTCTCCTCTCTGGAGAGGACCCCTATCTCCCTCTCTGTGTGTGATAGTGGGACGGTGGTTGAAAGAATGCTTGAGAGATTGATCGAAATCTCTAGATGTGAGTTTGAAGGAGGCCCTATTGGGCCATATTCTTACATTTTGTTTCCTCCCCCAAGCCCAAGATGAGTTTGTTTTTAAAACCCACTTTTTGAAGCCCTATCAAAACCTGCTTTTCTTCCACCCGTTGGGCTATTTCCATCGCCCGACTCAAATGACCCGGTTCCAACATCCTCACTTCCGCCCGAATAGAGGCTTTAAGCCATTGATGAATTTGCTCAAGTAAACCTTTTCCTCCATGGTATCCAAAGGAGCAGCCAAAACCACAAATCTCCTGTGATACTCCGCCATTGACCCTTCTTGTCGAAAAGCAAGGAATTGCTCACACAAAGATCCCTCTTGGTTTGCCCTACATTGCTTGAGCAATAACCCTTTCAATTCTTCCCAAAACAAAATCAATCTTCTTGTACTCTCCCATTGATACCATAGGAGTGCATCTGCCTCAAACGACATTACTGCTGCTTAATTCTTTCTTTGTTGTTGTATCTTTGGAGAGAAAAGAATCTTTCGGCCTTGCCTTCATGATCCAGCCATCTGGGTTGGTTCCATCAAACAGTGGCATCTCCAAGCTTCTAGGTTTTCGATCAGTTTGATATCTTTGTGAAGAAGAACCAATCCACCATTTAGACTCTGCGTCTCAATATTAATTGAAGGAATCTGATATCCCACAATTGGAGAAGCTGTTTTTTGAGCTTCTTTTTGCATCTTCAACATTTGTTCCAGCATCTGTTCACTTCTGGAAAACCCTCATCCAACGAATCTAATTTTCCTTGCATATTTGCCATCGTTTCTTCTATAATCTCCATTCTTGCATTAGCACCAACACTTTTTCCAGCCATTACATCCAGGAATCAGGTTGCTCTGATACCAAATTGATAGGATCTGACCTGTTTTCCAGAAATGTTCTTGCAGAATTCAGCAATTTTGATCAAAGATGCAAAGAAATATGATGAAGCTGCCACAGAAAGCAAGATAGATTCGATAGAAACAGAAGGCAGATAGTATTTATAGAATGTGTGGACAATTTGAGATGTCCAATCTCCAAGAGCAGGAATGCTCAATTGTACAAACAATTACAATCAATACATGCCTGTTTCTCATGTTACCCTTCTAATTTATAGACATATCTAACATAGCACTCTCATACAATGTATCAAACAGAACACTTACACCCTGTAATAGTTATTACACCCATTTGCATATAGCACTCAACAACCCTTGTAACTAACTCAACTCAGTGTCACTTTGAACAACCTTCATTCAGCCCTTATAACTAACTCACTGTCTGTTTGAACAACCTTTATTCACCCACGCTTTCTCCTTGTATACGTGAACTTGATAGGAGGCCTATCAGTTGAGTAGTAAAGCAATAAAAGAAACTAAAAAGAGGGCATATGATGATTTGTATAATAGGCTAGGTACAAAGGAATGAGATAAGAACATCTTCAAGAAAGCTAAAGCGAGAGAATGAAAAACTAGGGATTTGGGTCATGTTAAGTGTGTTAAGCATAAAGATGGAAGAGTTTTAATGTAGAATAAAGCTATTTTAGATAGATGGAGGAATTACTTTTGGAACCTACTAAATGGGACACATGTAGGGGGGTTAAATTTGGAGGGGTATGCTTCACAAGAAGGGTGACATCGCGTGTTTCATCGCAAAGTTAGTGC
This sequence comes from Berberis thunbergii, assembly GCA_003290165.1. Lineage (NCBI taxonomy): Eukaryota > Viridiplantae > Streptophyta > Magnoliopsida > Ranunculales > Berberidaceae > Berberis > Berberis thunbergii. The sequence goes on along the minus strand of QNQO01006877.1, from coordinate 143,654 downwards.
CAAAGAAGTAAAATAAGCGTTGAAAAGAATGAAGACAAGGACGGTAGTTGGACTGAATGATATACCGATTGAAGCTGAAAATGTGTGGGAGAAGTCTGGATTCAATCGCTAACTAGGCTCTTTATTAGGATTTTGGAAACTAGAAAAATGTTAGATTCGTGAAGGCACCGCATTGTGGTACCAATTTATAAGAATAAAGGAGATATCCAGAACTGCTCGAACTATAGAGGGATAAAACTTATGAGTCATACAATGAAACTTTGGGTGATGGTTATAGAGCGAAGACTTGGGAGCTTAATCAATGTTTCACTTCAGATAATCATTTTGGATTTATATCGGGTAGGTCTACTATGGAAGCCATCTTCTTGCTTAGGCAAATTATAGAAATATATCGAGAGTAACATAAGAGTTTGCATATGGTTTTTATTGATTTGGAGAAAGCCTACGATAAAGTCCCCAGGGAGTTAATTTGGTGGGTGCTTGGAAGGAAGAAAGTGTCTCAATGTTATGTCAATATCATTAAGGATGGCCAATGGCGTTATGGTCGAGTGGTTAGGGTTGTGTGAGTTTATCCCCCACGTCCTAGGTTCGAGACCCGTCGGCTGCATAGTTACTTTCTTATGGTGTTGACCTGTAGGTCGCACCTTGTTGATAGGTTATGAGATCCTATAAAAACCCAGTTCGCTTTCCAAAAAAAAATCATTAAGGATGTGTATGAAGGGGCTGTAACAAGTGTTCACTCAATAGGTTGGATATCTAGTGAATTCCTAGTATTAGTAGGACTACACTAAGGGTCGACCTTAAGTCCATACCTCTTTGCTCTGGTCATGGATGAGTTGATGAAACATTTGCAAGAAGATGTACCTTGGTGCATGTTGTTTGCAGATGATGTCTTAATTGATGAGACTAATGAAGTTTTAGGTCGGTAATTAGATAGGTGACGGGAAGCATTAGAAAGTGAGGGATTTAGAATTAGTCGTTCGAAGACGAAATATCTAATGTGCGATTTTGATTGTGAATGGAGGAGTAGTTCAATCGAGATCGAAGGCGTGAAGGTCCTAGAGTGAAGCTTTTCGATATTTAAGATCTATAATTCAAAAGAATGGGGCTATTGGAGAAGATGTGGACCATATGATTAAAGCTAGTTGAATGAAATGGAGAATGATGTCAGGAGTATTATGCGATAAAATGATGCCTGCAAGGTTAAAAGGGAAATGTTATATGATAATTGTTTGACCAATTATGCTTTATAGTTCAGAATGTTGGGCTACTACGGGACAACATTCGTATAGGATAACGGTAGCAGAAATGCGTATGCTAAGATGGATGTATGGTAAGACCCATAAGGATAAGATTAAGAATGAAAAGATTAGGAGATACTTAGGTGTAGTGCATATAGATGACAAAATTAGAGAAAAATGTTTGACGTGGTTTGGTCACGTGCAGAGGAGATCAAACACGGCGCCAATGAGAAAATGTCTAGATTGGAAATTAATAGAGGCTGTAGACGGAGAGGATGACCGCTGAAGACTTGGATGAAGACGGTGAAGGAAGACATCATTGAGCTTGGATTAGGTGAGTATATGTGGGAAGTCAGCATTGCTTGGGGAACCAAACTTCGTGTAGCTGACCCTGAGAATAATGGGAATGGGCATTGATGATGATGATGGTGATTTTTGAGTATTTAACATACTAGTAGTAGTTATCACTAATATAGTCTCACTTTGCTATTTATGTTTTTAGATATGTAAGCTAAATGCATTTTATCAATTTTTTTTTATGGACATTGTGGTTGTTTTTTTTGGGGAGGAGGGGGTCGCTTCAAATTAATGAAATGCTCGTTTCTCCCTCTAACAGCTTGACTACTCTATCAATTACATTAACTATATTTTGCATAGCGTAATGTACAATGAGCAATGAACCACGCACTGGGTTATTAAATTTGTATTCTGAAGAGATGATATGGCATTTTCACAAAAGGCATCCACATCTTCTGCTTTGATGTGTTAATGGAACCCTGTTAGTATAATATGTAATGGTGCATGCAGTATGACATCTGAAGGCAATAATTTATCTTTGACTGGGGATTGGGGATTTTTTTTTGAAAGGCTGGATTGGGGAATTTAATGTCTGGAAGATGGAAGTATTGGTTTCCTTTTGACTTGGAGAGAGAATTATAAACATTCTATGTGGAGAGGATTTAATTGAAATGGTTGCTTTTTAAGGGATCTCTGTGAAATTGGTATCTACCTTTTACACCATCTGTCAATTTGCTTTCAGCTGATTTCACCGACTTAACTTTTCTGTGATTTGCGTCACTTGTCAGTAGGGCTAAAGCTTGGGCGGGATGGACAAAATATATATATATATATATATCAAATGGGCAATACCTTGTGAAAAATATATCACATTAGAAAATTTTGAATACTTTATATCTTAAATATTCTTTATAGGATGTGTGAAAATTAATTCGATCACACTTTGGCTTATATATTCTTCTCTTTAGTTTTGGCATGAATATCAAATTCAAATTACTTTTATATATTGAAACCACATTGATTATTTTATGCAATATTCTTTTTGGTAGTTGCCAGGTAGATGAGAATCTATTTATGCAAATTTGAAAAATGCAAGTTCGAAGACCTATTATTAGAATTTTTTTGTGGTGGGAGGGAGCGGGGGAGGAGTCTACCTTTTGGTAATTGAACAATTTTTTATGAAGAAATTGAAAATCTTGATGGAAATGAAGTAATAAGTATTTATTTGATTCTTTCAATTTTGTTTGAAAATTTTGAAATTGTTTCTTAAAACTCTGTAGGACAAACACCTAATTAAACATCTTGATGGAATTGAAGTAACAAGTATTTATATGATTGTTTCATTTTTGTTTGAAATTGATTGTTAAGACTCTAGGAGAAACACCTAGTTAACCAACACAACTTATGTGGGCAAAATGGACAACCTGGACACTAAGATGTCAAGATTGGGTTGATTATGGGCGGGCACATAGATGCCAACCCGAGGTTTGGGTTGGGCTGGGAATGGGCAAAGCATAGAAACAATGGGTTGGTCACTGGCTATTCTTTCAATCCGCCCAATTGCAGCCATACTTGTCAGCAAGCTTTTGTGGTTTTGCTATCGATGAATTGGTGGCACTGCCTTAACTTTTGAAACTACGTTATTCACATACTGATTTGCTTTACCAAGGTAAGGTCTTTCACTCCTTGCCTCCCAAGTTCAGTTTGAAACCATGATTGGAAGGTAACAATGAGGTCAGAAGTCAATAAAAAAGGATGTTGTGTTAAGAAAAATATTTTAGATAGTCACGCAAAGGGAAAAATCAACGACATGGTGATTCCTTAAAAAAATATGATGTAATGATTGGAAATGACCATTGTCCAACTATTCGTTGTGGTGCATTTATAGTTGCAATTATTGCAATGGTTTCAGTTTAATTGATGTCTTTCTTTTATGTAAAACATTGTCCTCATTTCAAGTTCTCGTACAGGCCCCTAAACCGCCTTTGGATTTTGCTTTGCTCGTATATGTCAGATCCTATAATATCTACCTATTATCTATTCATAATTCTATGAGATTTGGTACAGTTCAAATAAAAAATGTATTGCAAGTTTAGGAGTGTGTAAATGCCAGCATGCTAGCATGAAAGGAACTAGTCAGTTTACACTAAATTGCTAATGATTGCTATGGAGTCCTTAACTGAAGAGCTGAGCTTATCTGACCTCTGCCATAGTGATCGAATTGCTCTATTGTTCTTCAATTGTGTTGACACAGAGCTTTTCTCAGTTTTATTATACGCATTAGAGGCAACTAATGTTGCTGGATGTTCCTGTAAATCCCTTGACGAACCTGGTGAAAAACTGGAGTGTTACAGGTAGCAAGTTCAATAATGAGTAGATGGGAAGGTGGTTTTGGAACCACAACATTAATGAAGAATAGAGTGTTAGCTTATATTTCTGCGAGTTTGAATCACACTGGCAAAATGTTTTTTCTACCAAACATGTTGGATTATGGCGTATTTGTTTTCTTTATTGGGTATTGTGTCCTGCATTTCTCTGACGTTGCATGGCTATCATTGGAATTGTAGGAGTATGCAATCATGCGTTTCACTTTCATTGCATCAGTCGCTGGCTCAAGACCCGTCAAGTTTGTCCCTTGGGTATGTAAACATTATTTTCTAATTTCTATTGAAATCTCTTGTTCCATCTGGATTCTGAGCATGGTTTTAATTTCATGTGGATTCTTGTCAAATGCAGACAATTCTGAATGGGAGTTCCAGAAGTATGGCCATTAGGATCAGCAGTGGACATGGTTTCAGTATATGATGAATCTCAAAAAGAAAAACTTGGATTTGGAGAATCTTTTCAATATCATTTATGAGGTTCCTGGAATATTGTAAGTGATAGATATACCTATAATGTTGTTGATGTGCCACAGCGTGAAAAAGAAATGTGGGCTGAAACTTAGTTTTGATCGACTCGCTTTGATGAATTTGCTTTTTTGTATGATAGCCTATTTATCATGGATTTTACTAGCAAGGTTCTCATTAACTCATAACCATGATTGCTCCCGTGTTCAGCATGTGGGTGAATAAATTTATGGTTGATGGATGGTTGCCTCTTTGATTTCATTATATCCAGGAACTGGCTGATGTTGTGTGGTAGAGGAGGATAGTTTTGATCGTCCACACTGATTTAGATTGTAAAAGTTCAAAGGACTGAACTAGTCTTCTGATGAATTCTTTGATGGGTGCGATTCTACTTGTGGAATCAGAGAATTCAGCCATTCGGTGATCCAAATGTTGGGATTGTGCGCGGTTAGTTAGTTTATCATTGGTTCAACTATAGTGAAGTTGAATCACTGTTGGTTTTTTGTGACGATGATCGCTTCATTAAAATTGGTTTACCCTTTGGGTGTGTATTAACAATTGTACCAATTTTTAGAGACGTGATAGTAACTCATTGTCCACTACATGGTTAGGACAAACTAGTTGAATCAGTTTCTTTGATATCCCTTTCAGCTAAACTTAATCTTGTGTCCAGAGATCTATGCAAGGCTCCAAAAAAATTCAGACATAAAGGTTATCCCACTGGCGGCATGCTTGCCTTTCAAAAAAAAACAGTTGCACCTTTAGAAATTGTTGTGTTGTATTGGTTATGAAACATTGCATTTGTGACTATTGCATGTACGTGAAAAGGCAGTTCCCAAGAACCAAGATCAGTGTTTTGATCCGTTTCAAGACATTTAACTGCTGAAGCGGATTTCTGATGAAATTGTTGGGTAAACAGACTGCTAGTGGAGAGCAGGCGTTGTTGATCATTATTGTTTAATCTAAAGGGGCTGCCTAGCCTTAATTCAACATTTTCTTAACTATTATATTTTGATTGTTTTGCTTAATATTGCATTGTGTCGATTGCAATTATATGGTGTTCCCTTTTGGTTATTCAAGTGAAAGAGATTCCAGGAAGGTGCAATGGTGGACAAGGCAATAATGTAATTGCAAATGGAAAAACAAAACCGGGCCCCTTGAAACTAATTTCCAATTAAGGATACCTCTTCAAAGATGATTAATTAGATTTTCCCACTGGACTGACATTTTTAATTAAGGATACCTCTTCATTGGAATTGTAGGAGTATGCAAAATGTTCTGCTACTAAGGTAGTTGCATGATAGACCTGCCATAAATTCACTCTAGTACGCTGATAGAGAGAAATGTGTAGGATACATATTTTCATACTTATCTCCCACTCTCAATCGAAGATCACCTACAATTGTAATTTAGCTTATCCTTGGTGAATATGGGTGGGATATCTTTATCCCACCAAAGATATCCCATCCGTATTCATCTTATTGCTGATGCTCTAACTACATAAGCTTGCAAAACCCTGTTAGTATCTTTATTAACATATCTTCATTAGTATAGAAACTTTTATTATCTTAATTAATCAAAGAAACCCTATTAAAGTTGGTAAGTAGAGATGCTCTAGTATCAAGAATTGTCTGTGAAAAAACTAACTTTTACTTTTATTAAAAAAAGTTTAAGAAAATTGAATTCACCAATATCTCGAGAAAGGTGAAAAACCTTGGAGAGTAAAAGTAAAAAACATTCGTCGCCTGAGAGATTCGAACTCTCGCGGCATAAATAAACCCATGTACTTAGCAGGCACACGCCTTAACCATTCGGCCAAAGCGACGAGATTCCTTAGAGAGTAGAAAGTAAATAATAATAAAAAGGTTATTTGTTAGGTTTACACGTGAATTCACTCCTGGTTCTTCCTACTATGGTCGAAGACTGAAAGTTGAATACGCAAACGCAACGCAAGAATGGCGATTGGAAATCTGAGTGCAGACGATCGTCGAATCCTGAGTGAAGTGAACACAGCAGCTTCAACTCTTTCCTTCCTCGGCTCCGCCTTCATCGTCCTTTGTTACCTTCTCTTCAAAGAACTCCGCAAATTCTCTTTCAAGCTCGTCTTCTTTCTCGCTCTCTCTGTAAGTTCAAACCAACCAACTCTCTTTGTCATGCCATCTTTACAATTTGTCAGTTTCAGTTGTTAGAAATTTTTATGTCTTTTTTAGATTCACAAGTTCGCATTTGGATTTATTACTTTATTTTTCTTGAAATTAGGTTTTAGGGTTTCGTTTCGACCGTTGAAAGTTATGAGAGAGACTTGAAATATTAGTTTAATATAGTTGTTTCGAAGAATAGGAGTGCATGAATTGGTCGAGGAAATGATGAATTTTGAGATCTGGTTCTTGTTTATAATTTGATTGCAATAGAAAATGAACCTGCTGTGGAATGAAAATCGATCACTAGTATGACATAACATCAAAGACACTGATATCAATTAGATTCCAAGGTGTGTAGTAAATACAAAATGTTAGGATACCAATCCTATTTAGTAGTTACTTGAGATTAGAATGTCTTAGTTCTATTTTTGAATTAGGAATTATTGTTTGATTAGAATTAGGTTGAATTCAATTAGGAAGTATTAATTTTAGAATTAGGTTTGAATTCAATTAGGAAGTATTATTTTGCTTTCAGTTATAAATACATATGATGTAATAGAGTTTAGGTAAGCAATACAAGTTTTATTTAATTTATTTGGTGGTTGATCCCCAATCAAAGGATCTAGGTGGTTTGATCTCCAATCAAAAGGTCAAGGTCTCTATTATCTGGTATCAGAGCATCCTCGATTCTGACCAAAAATTTTTTTCTTGTTATTTCGTTCTTCACCCTCATCAACACCCTCTCACAGTTCTTCATTCATTCAAAAAAAAAAAAAAAAAAAAAAAAAAAAAAAAACCAACCTGTGGCCTTCGCATCAATAGATCCGCCTCGCAACAGCTCCCCTTCGCCTTCGCCGCCGCACCGCTTCGCCACTGCAACCCTCGCCCTCGCCACAAGCACCAGAACCGCTTCGCAACAGCCCCCTCGCCTCGCAACAGCACCCTCCGCCCTCGCCTCAACACCCCTTCGCCAGGGCTTGTTCCTCCTCCCTTCCGGGCTTCGTCGAATTGCAGGCTCCCTGTTTCCGCACCGCTTCTTCTTCCACAGATCCAGCTTCATCAGTTCTCTTCAAGCTTGAACTGCTTCCAGGTTCATCGGTTCTCTTCTTCTCCCATAGATCCGCCATCGGTTCATCGGTTCCACCAGATCCGCCCCTGCTTCGTCGGTTTCCACTGATTCATCGGTTTCCACCAGATACTTCCCAACTTCTTGTCTCAGCGCTTCTTGTATACGCGCTTCCTCGGTTCTAGATACATACAACACTTCATATCTAGATCGGTTCCAGATCCAGCACTTCCAGATCCAGCACTTCTGATTTCTTTCGATTTCAATCTTCATGACGGTTGCTGAATTACAAGAGCAGGTTAATGATCTTACTGCTCAAGTTGCTGGGCTTTCTTCCCACCTCCACTCAATTGAGACCACCAATGCCACTATTCTCGAGGCATTACGGAATCTCCAACCAGGTCGGCCAGCACCATACGTTCCACCGGATCCACAACGGCCAATTATTCCTATTTCGGGCAAGGGCCTCCGTATTGATTTACCCCCGTTTCGACGGAACTGATCCGTATGGTTGGTTATTTCAGGCCGAACAGTACCAGGAACTCAATGGCCTTTCCAGCGAGCAGATGCTACCCGTTGCCGCTCTTCACCTTCAGGGTGATGCCAACTCTTGGTATCGATGGATTCGCCAATCACTCGGCACACTAACGTGGCCACAGTTTTCGAAAGCTCTTTGCTCTCGCTTTGGTTCTCGCGAACATATCGACCCGTGTAGTTCTCTTTCCAAGTTAGTACAACGAGGCACGGTTCGCTCATTTATTACCGAGTTCGAAAAGCTATCTAATTTGGTGCCCGGTTTGTCTGAACCACATCAGATTAGCATTTTTCTATCAGGTTTGCGTGTTGATATTCAAGCAGGCGTTCGGATGTTGCACCCTACCAGTATTACACATGCTTTTGAGTTGGCTTTATGTCAAGAAGATGCCATTCATGCTACTCGATCAAAAGGGCCTGTCCGACATTTTGCTAATCCTGTGCCTGCTGCAAATTCTTCAAAGCCAGTTCCTAGTTTACCACCAGGTGTTAAATGTTTGTCATGGGCTGAACAACAGGAACGTCGTGCCAAGGGCCTTTGCTTTAACTGTGATGAAGTATATAAGCGCGGCCATCGTTGTCCTCAGCCCCATGTTTTGCTCCTCGAGGGTCATGATGAAGAAGACGACGGTTCTGATGTTGCGCCTCCTATTCTGGATCGTACCTTATCCGATCCTCCTCTCGAGATTTCTCTGCATGCCCTTCTCGGGTCTCCGCGGCCTGAAACCATGCGTCTCACTGGACAATTAAAAAACAGGCCTGTCACTGTCTTAGTTGACTCTGGTTCCACTCATAATTTTTGCACCCGTCTTTTGCCAAACAATGTGGGTTTCCAATCCACAAAGATGGTGTTTTACGCGTCATGATTGCGGATGGTGGCCATTTGCATAGTTCAGGTTCTTGTCGGGATGTTTCCCTTAGATTACAAGATTATGAGTTCCACGGACACTTCTTCCTTCTAGGTATCACTGGATGTGATGTGGTTCTCGGTGCTGACTGGCTTCGCTCTTTGGGTGTTATTACGTGGGATTTTTCCAAACTAATTATGTCCTTCTCGGTGGCTGACCGTACTTATACATTAATCGGCGACAATTCTCCTATGGTCATGTTCATGGATAGTACCCCGGTCCATCGTTGTTTACGACAGGAACGTCACGGCATTCTTTTGCAGTTAACTCAAGAAGTTGACCTGGGCGCTTCTATTCCAGCTGTCATTCAGCCGCTTATTGCTCAATTTTCAGATGTTTTTGGCACTCCTACCACCCTTCCCCCTGCCCGAGCACATGATCACCATATTCCGATTTTATCAGATGCTTCTCCAGTAAATGTTCGGCCATATCGATATCCTCACTTTCAAAAAGCCGAAATTGATAAAGTTGTGTCTGAATTGAAAGCTGCAGGCCTTATTCGTCCCAGCACCAGCCCTTATTCTTCACCTGTTCTTTTGGTTTGAAAGAAGGATGGTTCTTGGCGCATGTGTGTTGACTATCGAGCCCTTAATAAAATCACTATTAAGGACCGCTTTCCGATTCCAATTGTGGATGAATTATTGGACGAATTGCACGGCGCATCGGTGTTTTCTAAGCTCGATTTACGCTCGGGTTATCACCAAATTCGGGTTCATGAACCGGATATTTCCAAGACGGCTTTTCGCACACACGATGGTCACTATGAGTTTTTGGTTATGCCGTTCGGGTTAAGCAATGCCCCCGCCACTTTTCAGAGTTTGATGAATGACATTTTTCGTCCTCACTTGCGTAGCTTTGTCCTCGTGTTCTTTGATGATATTTTGGTGTATAGTGCCTCACTCTCTGATCACCTACACCATCTTTCTATTGTTTTTGGGCTATTGCGCACTCATAAGCTTTTTGCGAAGGCGTCCAAGTGTTCTTTTGCTCAATCTTCTATTGGGTATCTTGGTCATATTATTTCTGGTCTTGGTGTTGCAGTTGACGATGATAAAATTGCAAGTGTTGTCAACTGGCCGTGTCCTTCTTCTTTGACGGATCTTCGTGGGTTTCTTGGCCTCACCGGGTACTACCGTAAATTTGTTCGCGATTATGGTAAGATTAGTGCTCCGTTGACCCAATTATTAAAGAAGGATTCTTTTATCTGGAGTGATGCTGCCTCCAAGTCCTTTTCTGCTCTTAAAACTGCCTTGACTTCTACCCCCGTACTGGCTCTCCCTGATTTCAATGCTGTTTTTTATCTTGAATGTGATGCCTCTCATGGTGGCATTGGTGCGGTGCTTATGCAAAGTGGTCGTCCCCTTGCGTATTTCAGTAAAGGTCTTTCTGGACGCAATTTGAACTTGTCCATTTATGATAAGGAAATGTTGGCTATTGTTGCTGCCGTACAGAAATGGCGGCCTTATCTCCTGGGTCGGCACTTCAAAATCTATACAGATCATCGTAGTCTCAAATATTTTCTGGACCAACGACTCTCCTCTCTTGAACAACAAAAGTGGCTCTCTAAATTACTTGGCTATGACTATGAAATCATTTATCGCTCTGGTTCCGTCAATCAGGCTGCTGATGCACTTTCTCGTTTGCCTTCCGGCAGTTCCTTGTTGGCTCTATCTTCCCCGACATTTTTCAGTGTTGATGAAATTAGCCAGGAGTGTCATCTCGATCCTTCCATGCGTAATATTATTGATAGTTGTCAACAATCATGTCCTCGACTACATTATTCTTATGAGCATGGTATTCTTCGCTATAAAGGTCGCCTTGTGGTCGTTCCATCATCGTCTTGGTGTTCCAAACTTTTACATGAGTTCCATTCATCACCATCTGGCGGCCATTCCGGTTTTCTCCGCACCTATAACCGTCTTCATTGTAATTTTTACTGGCCTGGTATGAAAGCTGCTGTCAAGTTGTTTATTTCTCATTGTGATATCTGCCAACGGAATAAGAGTGAAGCTCTTTCTCCTCCTGGGTTACTTAATCCCTTACCCATACCCGATGATGTTTGGTTAGATATTTCTATGGATTTTATTGATGGATTACCAATATCTAATCGCCGATCGACGATTTTGGTAGTTGTTGATCGTCTTTCCAAGTATGCGCACTTCAGTTCTTTGGCTCATCCTTACACCGCGTCTTCAGTTGCCGAAGTCTTTGTGCGGGACGTCACTCGTCGCCATGGTATGCCTCGTTCTATTGTGAGCGATCGTGATCCGGTTTTCTTAAGTAATTTTTGGGAGGCTTTTTTGAGATGCAAGATACTCAATTATGTCGTAGTTCCGCCTATCATCCCCAAACTGATGGTCAAACTGAAGTTACCAATCGTACCTTGGAGTGTTATCTTCGCTGTTTTGCTAGTCATCATCCTAGTCGTTGGACAAAATGGTTACCTTGGGCTGAATGGTGGTACAATACTACATATCATAGTGCCATCAAAATGACTCCCTTCGAGGCTGTTTATAGTCGGGCCCCTCCGACGATCTCAACCTATATACCTGGTAGCACTGCGGTTCATGCCGTTGACCTTGCTTTACGGGACCGTGATCGCACTCTGCAAGTTCTCAAGAATAACCTTCATCAGGCTCAGGCACGTATGAAACTATATGCTGATGGCAAGCGCACTGAGCGCCATTTTGAAGTTAATGATTGGGTTTTCTTACGCCTGCAACCATATCGTCAATCCACGGCTGCATCTCAGACTTACTCTAAGCTTTCTCCTAAGTTTCATGGGCCTTTTCGCATCCTTGAAAAGATCGGTTCTGTGGCTTACAAACTTGATCTTCCGGCTGCGTCTCGTATCCACCCCGTTTTCCATGTTTCTCTTTTAAAGCAGAAGTTAGGTAATGATTCCACTAAAATGTCAAATCAAAATATTTGGGAGTTGGAGAACTTGTGCTTGAACCCCCTGATATAGATGTATGAAATACACCCTAGGACATCAGCAATTAAAAGTAAGGACAAGGGCTCCCGACAACTCAGTGCTCGTGTTGATCATTTTGATTGGTTGAGTATGCTATAGCAGTTGCTATCTTAAAAACCTGTAACATATGCTCGATCAGTCGAGCATGCTTGGAAAGCTTCTAGTCACTGAAATCCTAGAACCATGTATTGTAGCATATGTAAGGAATTAAGGATGAAAATCCTTTGCAAATTTGAAAAATAAATGTAACAGGCTCACATTCAAAGATCATGACCTGTCCTCATTGGATAATTGATTGCTGACCTCAGGAATGGTCGGGTGGAGTGCTCAGGAATGGTACATCTCTACTCAAACTACGTACACCTACATGCACCTGCTTGTGCCATTGTGAAATGACATGAGAATATTGCCAACATGTGCCAAGGTGAAATGACATGGGTAATATGTGGCAGCATGTGCTGTTTCGAACTGCTATATATGAAATGTGATATCATGCAGTTTTGTGATGTAAAATAGTTTAGGAGGACCTTCATGGCATGCTCTACACATCATAGCTGAAAGACAACTGGACAAGGAAGGGATTGGGTGGGGAGTGGGGATGCTCCACATATCAGATGCACTTTCTTTGAGAAGGGATAAATTGAAAAAGCAAGTGAGAGGAGTTACTCTAAGATAGAATTTATCAAATGGGCTAGGGAATGATGAACGGTTTTCTCATAACCTATATATTTAAAACGTATAATGAACTCATAATGGTCCAAGAGCGTTATAACGGGATATAACGGGATATAACGGAATGACTTTTTTAAATATAGTTTTGATATCCTCATAAAATATTAATGTATTATAGAGTAAAAAAAAGAAAATCATGTTTATAAAATTAAATTCAAAAATAAAAAATAACATTAATAAAAAACATATTTCCTTCATATGAGAGTGAGATCGCAAGAAAGAGTGCAATCGACTCTTCGTCTTATTCCTTCTTCTCTCGTTCTCTGTCAAACAATGAGGTCTGAGGCTCAATTGGCAACGGCGAGTTCTTAACCTTCTTCTTTCCTACGAGTCTAGGGTTATGACTCGATCAAAAATGAAATAGGTGAATTTTTATATATTAGAACTAAATGTTAAACGACGTTATTGAAAAAAACATTATCTCATTAATGTCCATTATATCGGAGTTGTGATACCATATCGTGATAATGTCATAACGTAACGGTTCACCCCCATTAAGCATTATATTGGAGCAGTGTAGTCAAGGCGACTGCCTAGGTGCGCCTCAAGGCATTTTTATAAAATTCTGCCTCAAAGTGAGGTAATGCGGTGCGGTGAAATGAGGCGTCCGCCTCACTACCTCAACCACCCCAGCCCAAAAAACTGGTTGTGGCCAACTCAATTGCATCCCATTTTTAGTCAATTTGCAGCATTTTTGCAGCAAAAAGAGGTTGCAACCCACTCTATAATAATGTTTTATGTTTTGTAGTGTAATACTTGATTAGTTTGATAAAAGCAAGATAAAACATTTTTAAGTTTTGATAAATTTGTCACACTTTTTATAATATTTTTTGGAGAAAAAATACCATGTTTTGATCAGTCTGTGATCAACATCAATCTTGATTTTTATAGCACAGTTCAATGATTTTTATGCTTTTGGAATACTAATAGTGATCATACTTGTCGATTTTTACCAATCATTCCAACAATTTTTCTAACTAATGTTCAATATTCTCAAGTTTTTATTCTTCCAAGATTATTGATTTTTAATTATTTAGTGGATGTTTGCAAATTACTTGATACTTATGTAGTGCATCTTTTTGCTGTGCTATGCAACTTTATTATATTTCCATTTCGATTCTAGGTAGTTGGCACTTTTTGTACATATTTGCTTATGATACTTATCAAAATGATGATGTCTGCTACTATGTTGATATGTTTCAATATATTATAAAAAATCTTTAAAAAATATTTCGATTCTAGGTGGCTGTGTCACTTTTTGTACATATTTGCTTATGATATTTATCAAAATGATGATGTATACTACTATGCTGATATGTTTTAATTTATTATAAAAAAATCTTTAAAAAATGTTAAGACCGCATTAGTGAAGTGAGGCGTCCGCCTTACCTCATGCCTGAGGCGTTTTCAGGCTCGTCCGCCTCGCTTCCGCCTCAACGCCTTAACTACAATGTATCGGAGTTATATCGGCGTTATAACGCCGTTTTAATTGCAAAGCTCATAACCAATTTCTAGAATAGGTCAAGGTGTGGTTAGACCATTTTTGGTGTCGAGCAAATAAAGAGGAAGCTGTGGGCAGATGCCCCCGCATTCAGATACTAACTTTTCTTAATGCGTCTCGCACGTTAGATTGTTGATGATGTGTCTTCCTTTGGCCAAGTGTTGTTAGTAAGTATAAGGCCTTGAGCTACTGTCCAAAGGAGGAAATTTGTCCTAGGAGGTACTTGCTTCATCTACAAAACTCCAGCATTAAAATTGAACCCATTAGTAGCATGCTGATTAGTAGCCGTGGAGTGGAAAAGCTCAAAATGGATCTGAATGGAGAATGGTTTCGGCCGATTTTCCCATACCCATTTGTCAGCTTCATCTTTCAGCTGATGGTTTCCAAGTATTCCCACCAATGTAGCAATTCTTGGCAGTTACCATCGTACCAATTCCTTCTTGGCTTCAAGTTGCAAGTAGTTTGCTTTTCACCATTGGAGAAGCGATTAATCAACCACAAATCCTTCTTTACGAGTTGGAGTTTTTGTGCATGTTTTCTCTGCCTTGTGTTGTTTTCTATCTCCTTGCAAGCTGCCCAGCTTCTCTACATTCTCCTTCTTCAGATTCCTCTTGCTTGACAACAAGAAAAGTAAAGAAAATATAGACCTAGTACATCTCCTAACTTTTCAGCCTTAGGTGGACTTGGGACAGAGTGTTTCATGCAATTGTTTGTGCCATTTGGAGGGAAAGAAACAATAGGATTTCTAGGGGTGCTCATAAATCTGTAGGTACTTTGTGGATAGATACCAAGGGTAGCCTTTGGCTCTGGGTTTGTTTGCATTTATCTACTGATGTGGGAGTGTTTGTAAGAACTAAAAAAGTAAAAAGCATAAATTTCCCTTCAATTGTAGCATTCCTTCATGAAATTGCAGGGACTTGCCATTTTTACATTTCTTAGATGAATGCTAGTGTTTAGATCATAATTAATTATTATTGTTGTTCTGGCTCTCCTTTCTTTTGTTTGTTCTAATAAATGTTTTTATTTGTTATTTTTTTTTAATTTGTATGCAGGATATGCTCTGTAGTTTCTTCAACATAATTGGGTATGCTTCTGGGAATCATGCTGAGGTTTCGTGTTTTTGAACATAAATATGGTTGAACGATTTCAACAACTTTTTGTCTCTTTATCTATAGCAAGTAAATGATTGCTACCTGTTTGAAGTCTTTATATTTGCTGATCTTCTTTATCTCATCATAGGAAAATGATCACATACAAGATACTTCTTTGGATGTACAATATCATCTTAGCAATTTAGAAAGTGCTCAAATGAAAATGCTGACCTACTTAGGGTTCAATATAATAGGTAGAATACAGTTGTGATATTAATTTCGCGAGGATGTTGTATGTTCCATCAAAATTATTTCTTATTGCTTCCTAAACCAAAGAACTTAGATGGCAACAAGTAGCATTTTTTCCACCACTTCTTCTGTAGTAAATAGTCTGATGCCACAGGGGCTTTTGAAGTTGATAACAGGAGAGCAGATTAAGTTCCAGAAGCTAAGAAAAACTGATTTCGCACCAGTATTCAATACTCAAGAAAGTACCAAATGCTATAGAAAAGTTATCAACGATCATTCTCTACTTCTCTACATTGTACCAGAATTAGTTTTTTGTTTTTGTTTTTTAAAATTATTATTATTATTTTAGAATCCATCAAAAACAGGAATTATATTAGAAATAAAAACTTTTCGCGGTGAAAAAAATCACATGACAGCAACAAATAGCAAACCATGCATAACAGCCACTTTTATGGGGAGGAAACTTGGTAAGCAATGGAATTCAGAGGAGACTTGAAAGTGGAAACAATTGAGTGCATAAATCAGTGCAAGGAAGAGAAAACATTAATCTTTACTTCAATTCTTCATCATCACCCATTCATGTCCAAAGTATAACAGCTTAAGGCAACGCGCATTTCCCTTTGAACTAGTATGTATCGTGAAATGTAACAATATTCCTCTTTCTTGGTTGAAGTTTTATGCAAAAGTCAACCTTGGAAGGGCCACATTGTTAACCTAGATTCGAAACCACCTTCATTGGCAACAACTAAATATTACAGCTCTTATTGGAGTTCCTTTAAAACTTTTACCTCCGTGTTTAAAAATAACTGCTATCCTCTTAAGAGTACACACGTCTTCCAATTTGGATAAACACAACTGAGGAATCTCAGTTGGAAATGCCCTGAAATTAAGTTTGGTTAGGTCATTGTAAATTTTTACTCTGTATTTCAAGGCCCTCAAAGTCCGTGCTCTGGGGCACCTTATTGATTGCTTGTTCCAAGAGCTTCTAAAATTACTCTGAAAGTAACTTGGAAAAATTTAAGTCATCTATTTAGAAAAATAGTCCTATTTGGCTGTTTGTTAGTATTAAATGTTAAAACTGTGAATCAAAATAACATTATCTTTCCTTTGCTGATGCAGGGACCCATCACAAGGGTTCTTTTGTTCTGCTCAGGGCTACAGCACACATTTCTTTTGTGTGGCTTCTTTCCTATGGACCACAGTAATTGCATTCACGCTTCACCGTACTGTTGTTAGACATAAAACTGATGTGGAAGATTTGGAGCCTATGTTTCACTTGTATGTTTGGGGTATGAGCTTATGGTTACTTCTTTATTGAATTAGTCTATCATTGTTATCAAGAAGATTATTGTGCTGTAGCTACTTATTTGTTTGCTTGTTTCACATCGAAAGTAATCATATTGTAGTTTATAGTTTTGTGCGAAAGTGAAGTAACCATTGCACTCGATGCTTAAATATATTCCTAAGTTTACATTAGTCATTGCCATTTAATCTTCCTTGAGTTCAGAGAATTTGATTGTTGATAAAGGGCATTTTCTTTATCATCCACCAAAATTGGATGGATACCCCAAATTGGGTGGATACTCTGTTCATTGTTCCTAGTGCCTTATTTACTTTGAAAAATGTTAGCTGCTTAACATTTCAGCTCCTAATGACAAGGTTTTATAAAATGATCTGTCCTTTTAATTCTTTTTGTTGCAGGGACTTCACTAGTTATGACTGTTATACGTTCAATAGGTAACAATGATCCTCGACGTTTAGGTGTGTGGTGTTGGACAGAAACAGGACAAACAGGAAAGGCATGTATTGACATCTGCAATTATAGTATTTCTTCTTGTATTAGTAATTTAGTTTTACTGGTGAAGATCAATCTGACAGTGGTGAAATAGATACTCCATTTTCAAAGACAAAAGAAAAAAAAAAAAAAATATATATATATATATATATATATATATATATATATATAATACTCTCAATCAGAAAGTGGAACATCAAAATTTAAGTCTTAATGTTTCTAGTACACTGAAGACGAAGTTCACCACTGTCATAGTTTATAGATATAAGGTTTGAGTTGAGTCAGGTGGTCTTGAACTCACTCAATGTTGATTGTTATTGTGTTCTTAGAATCATAGTGGATATAACGTTATAGAAGTGGTATGAGAGCAAGGAAGTGACAATAGCTATTATTTTAGGAAGTGGGAGCATCTAGAACAAACTGTGCATTTATATTTTAATGAAGCATATAGAAGTTTAGGGTATGGGAAGTGAAAAGGTATGTAAGTACTACCTTCAAGGGCATTCAAGAGTTGAATAACAGGACTAGATTCAATTGTGGCTATATGGAAAAGAATGAGATTTTGGAAGGAGATAATCCATCATATGGAGGCTTCCTTAGATGCATTCAATTTCAAATCAGAAGGCATTGTTCATCTAAGATGTTTCTGTAGAGAATCATTCATATATCATGTTGGACACGTGTGCATCATCCTTCGATTTAATTAATAACATCTCTTACTGTTCTAGCTTTTAGAGAAATTCATTGTTTCACATTACATCAAAGCTCTGGGTTCAAATCTCTCCAATGTGATTATTGTTATGCTCGTTTCACTTTGGCTGATACTTGGCATGTTTTGTTGTTATCACTTAAAATTGTCTTATTTCATCACCATCTCACTTGATTGAAGTTCATTGTTGCAGGTGGTTCACTTCATCACATTCTATGCTCCACTCTGGGGTGCCATTATCTTCAATGGAGTTACATACCTCCAAGTGATACGCATGCTTAGCAATGCTACTCGGGTATGTATTTTTCTTTTAGGATGTACGTAAAGATGATAAATAGGACCCTAACATAAGTAGGTGTGAGGCATCGGGTTTTGCTGCAACTGCAACACAAGCGTGCCGGCCATGGGGTACCTTTTAATTATAATCAGCCATGTTTCTGTCTGGAATTCTTATGAAGTTGGCACCAGGAGTTAATAGGAACTGCCTCCTTCCCCTCCTTTTTGTCTTGTTCTTTTCCCTTCTGATAAACCGTCCATCTTTTAGTATTTCTATTGGAATGATGGATGATGAAACCCAAAAATCTCTCCATGTGGCAGCTTACTCACTCTGTCGCACCTTTTTTACCTTTTCAACCCCACATCATTTATTTGTGTACATTGCAAGACAAAAGACTATATGAAGAAAAGTGAGGAGTTTGTATGTGAGTGAGTGGCTCGTAGAGAACAAGAGAAAGAAACGGATCAAGACCTTGTCCACAAGCGTGTAGTATTTTTTCAAATGTACAAGGCAATAATATACATCCTGATGCATTTTTATACCTATGTAACTTATGCTTTAAAATGAATGTGTACATCCAGATGGCTGTAGGCATGTCAGATCGAGCACACCAATCTGATGCAAGGGCAGACTTGAAGGTATGTTATGCCCAACTTTAATCTGATGCCTTTCTTTTTGACCAATGTGCTATATGTAAAATCTGTGTTGGCCACAGTATTTATTTTTAATAACAATGTTACAACTTATTTTGATCCTGATCCCCTGCTAGATTGTGATAATAATGTTACGTTTAGCACTAGTATTGATTTGTTTGTTGTTGCAGGCTTTGAATCGTTGGGGTTACTATCCTTTGATCCTTATAGGGTCATGGGCATTTGGCACAATCAACCGCATACATGATTTCATTGAACCAGGGCACAAAATCTTTTGGCTTTCCTTTTTGGATGTTGGGATGGCTGCACTTATGGTATGCTTTATGACTGAGCATTGTTCATTCTCTTTATGGTCTAGTGGTTAGGGCTGTGTGGGTTTGTCCCCCACGTCCTAGGTTCGAGACCCACCTGCGGCATGGTTTCTTTCTTATGGTTGTTGACCTATAGGTCGCACCTTGTTGATAGGTTAAGGATCCTAGCTCGCCTTCAAAAAAAAAAAAAAAAAAACTTGGTCTCAGTTAGGACATAGGAGAGTGCTTCAAGATAGTTAGATATTAAGTCAATCACTTGGATAGGGAACAGAAAAGTGTTGACTATGTTTGTTACCTTCATCATTATTTGGTATATACTAATCAACAATTTCAGGGGCTGATTTATGTTCTTGTCAGTGTGGTATCAAAAGATCAACTCTAACAGTCGGCTCCAACTGGAGTGCCAAAAATTTCTAAGCCCTTCTTGAACAAGTATATGTTAAGACTTATTTGAACAAGCCTGGTGAAGATGTCAGAAATTTGTTGTTGTGGAGACAATATTTTGACAAGCAAAGTTCATGTTTTTTTGATGTTTGTGGAAATCCTTATTGACTACTCTAAGATAGCAACTTCACTATGAACATTCTTTATGATTAGATCTCATTTTTAGAATGAACCTTCTTTCTACCTGGAAATAACTTACAATTTGAGTCCCTGTTTATCAGTTTTGTATAACTCAAACAAAATTGAGTCTTCTAAAATGGAGTGAGGCCCAAGAGCAGGTCAAAGCAAGGCTAGCTTGAATCTGGTAAAAGAGGGGATGTTAGTTGGGAGAAATGGAGTGCTAGTTGGGAGAAATGGAGTGCTAGTTGAGAGAAATTTAAGGTGTGTTTGGTTGCATGGAATCCAGTTCCATTTAATCGATGGGGAACTATTTATGTTTCAGCCAAATTTGATTAAAATGTGGTGGACCACTTATCAAGTATCATGGATCCACATTTTGATCAAAGGTGGGAAATCAACTCCCCTGAAACATGAAATCTCAACTCTTTACCCCCCTAAAGAAATGGATTCTCATATTTTATGGGAATTCAACTCCCCATCTTTTATCACAATCCAAAATTGTGGTCCACCACATAAGTGTTCTACCACATCTTGATCAAATTTGGCTTAAACACAAGTGCTCTACTACATTTTAATCAAATTTGCCTTTAATACAAGTGGTCCCCTATCAATTCAAGTACCCCCTCCCCCATGGATTCCATGTAATTGAATTTCATGCAACCAAACACACCCTTTACCTTTAGTGTATCTACAACTAATTAAATTAACCTAAATCTACAATTAAACTAAATTAAAGATAAACAAATAAATCAATTCATAGACTGATAAACATCATTTAACCAACTACAAGCAATGACCTATTGTTGAAATCAAGCAATCTAACCCTAAATGCTATTGGATCCCTGATCTCCACTTATTCTATTATGGGCTTACTTAGGCCATATCCAACATCTAAAGTACTAAACCATGTTAAACGAATTAAATCCTACTTTACATCACTCTTAGAGACATTCGGGTCTCTCTTCTTGTATGTTTCAATGGAAATGCATAGTGCATAGATCTAATGTATATTTTTTGTGAATGGAATGATTCCTCTTCCCCTGGCCTCTCTTCCTTTTGAGTTAATGCAATACAATCTTGTTTTGGCTGAGAAAAAAAGGGGTTATTAAAAGACCCACTTTTAAAGAAACTGCCCAACTGAAACATATCTCTCATAATAGGCCCTTCTATAATACCCACTCTATTGGATGGGGCAATCCAATTTTAAAGTTTTCAAATCTATATTACAATTCAGAGTAGTGTTTTACTATTCATTGTTGACTGGAACAAACGTCAAATGAGGATTGGAGATAAAAGAGGGCTAGGATTGAAAGTTGGGAAGATGTTGAGGGTTGAGATTCATTATCCTCTACAATGACATGTTTGTAAATATAAACATGTAGAAGGGCAAAGAAATGAAAAAAATTGTGAAAAAGTTAGTGGAATATACATGTGGCAGATAGAGAGTATTGTATTTTTTTTTCAAAATGAAAATTATCATAACTATGTACGTAATTGTCAGAGTTTGGTAAACTTAATATTATTGAAATGTAATTTTGAAGATCTTTCCTACAAAACCAATTATCAATATAAACATTTAAAATTTCAAAATATGTATTTTATTTTTAAAACATGCAAGTATTTTTAAGATTTTCATGCTCAAGTATAATATTTTTAGAGAAACGGACAAACATTTTTTTTGAACATTCAAAACAAAGACTCTGAACATTCAGTCGATTTTAATTTTAACCAAGTTTGACTCTAAAAAAATTAGTATTCTAAAATATGATATTTTTATGGATCTGATTAAGGGCAATGGTGGGGATGGTGATGGGGGTGTCCAATGTCTGATAATTAACAATAAATATATATATGTGTGTGTGTGGAGTGCCAACGACACGGATAGTGTGCTAGTATAAATACAAAAAGAGGATAGATGATCAATTTTGCACCCCAAAATATAATACAATCAGTTCTTTTTATTTAAATATGCTAGCAGGCTTATGCTCCTCCGTCCCCAAGGACAAGGGACCTGATTTTCTATCAAATTGGTAACATTTCTGGAAGAGTAATTGGTTTCAGCTTTTGTGACAAACTAGGTTTCCTCCAGATGGTGATATCCTGTTCTTTTCTAAATGATTTCAAGGATGTTTGGAAACAGCCATTCATATCTAGAAAACGCGCTGATAGATACTTCAATGAACAACAAATGTTCATCCTACTCTGACTTGTCCACCTCGATATGATAACCTGTGCTTTTCTAAATAAATTTCTCATATTGCACTCTTGAATGTGTCAATTTATCCCAGTTGACAAGTTCGTGATTAAGTAGAATTTTTGTGATAAATGTATAGGTGGTTTTGTCACCATAACTTCATTTGCTGTTGTTTCAGGGACTCTTCAACTCAATTGCATACGGCTTAAACTCTTCAGTGCGACGGGCAATTCATGAAAGACTGGATATGTAAGCCATTATTCAAACTTTTCAGTCATGTTATTCTTATAAACATGTTTGACAAGTACACCACACACCATTCATGGTCACTATGAAGTTTCTCCTTTTACAACTTCATCTGTACTGCTTACCTTATATTTTGTCAATCAACAAACTGCAACTCGTTTAGTAGTTATAAACGACCTGGGTCAAGTCCTTGCCACCCCCACCCCCCCAACACACACACAGAAAACTTAAGACGCATTTTTGTAGTGTCTGTTTTCAGAATCAGTTACTGTATGGAATATAAGTATTTTTAATCTGTCATGATGTTCACTATAAAGTGCATATTTTGTCAGGTGGTGTCCAGAAAGACTGCGTGGATGGTTACCAGCTAGCCTAAAGCTTAGAGGTCAATCGCAAGAAAGTGAACTAGTCTCACTGAAGATCCAAGAAGAGAATTAACAGCTTGGAGGGATTTGTTGCTCTCAATTATCTTTTGGGAACTCCTATTGAATGTTCCCCGCAACTTCTTGCTGAGTTTGAAAGAGGAATGTTGAAAGAATTTGTGGAACATAGTTCCAGTACTTCAGGGAAAGCAGGAAACACAGATGCTTCAGAATACTTGGATTTATGTAGTATATCAAATATACACTCAAACACGTTTTTGTTCTAATTTCTTTACATGGCTTCTCCCCGCGGATCATCAAAGATGAGTTTTCAGAACCAAAGTGTAATCGATTCTGACATTGGGAGTACTTACACCTACGCAGTACAACAAAATGGGAGCTGCTGGCAGTAACAGCAGCAAGGATGTGCAAGCTAAGATTTTTTCTTCTTTAAATTCGTTTTACCTTTTGATGAGTGAAAATTTGTATGATTGTTTAACTAACGGGATTTAGATTGGGAGAGTAATGATTCGTGATCAGTGTTGTAATGCAACCTTTTTGTACATGATTTTACTTAAAGCTTTACCTGTGTCCTTTGATTTGATGTTTCACAAAGTCAATATTATCAAAGAAATTAGGAGCCAATGATTCATAATCACATTCGTGGATGTGTGGCATGAGATATCACATTCTTCATTGACAACAGCAGCTTGAATCTCTTTTTCTTGTTTTTGGTGTGTGTGTACCTCATTTGATCCTTGCTAGGGAGTGAGGCCTGCACAAGGCTGGCCCACCACCATCCATCATCCTGGAGATGGATGTATCTCTAGGATGATGGATGGTGATGGGCCGGCCTTGCACGGGACTTGCTCTCTGAGCCTCGCCCTCTAGAATCAGGGACCTCATTAACTTGGTATGATGTCCAATTGATATTCTTGTATGCGTCGACGTGCTCTAGATTGGGGTCACCAAACCGTTAAATCAGTTGTGAACAGTATAGAGAGGGGGTGGGGAAGGAGGGTACTTGGAGGGCTGGATTGCCAGGGTTGTGTAGGGATCACCAGCTATATACCGGTTGCAAAATGGCTTAGCTCAGAAGCGTAGGAGCAGGAGACTGGTACCATTTAATTGACACTATGCCTGTTTGAACAGCCTCAGTTAACCCCGTCTCTTTTCAATACGATCTGTATAGGATTCCTCCTCTGACTGAAATTCAATGGGGTCTACAGAAACCATGTACTCATCCATAGGATCTCAAGTATCCGGATCAATCGAAAATTCAATGGGGCCTACAGAAACCATGTACTCATCCATAGGATCCCAAGTATCCGGATCAATCGAAAGTTCGATTCTATCTGTTGGCCATGAACAACTGCTCAGTTTAGACCCTTTCATAGAAGGTATTGAGAATCTTTTCCCTCCTTTCTTTTGTTTCAACCTCTGCATGTCATACACTGTAGTTGAGAACATGAAAGTCTGGTTTGATGTCCAAGGGATTTTGTCTAACCTTCCTGTTGGAAATTGAGTTAGAAATTAGTTCTATCCGTTAGTGAATATGCTCGAGGAAAAAAAAGAGAGGAGAAGAAGGGAGGAAAAGGAGGTAGGGGTGATGGCGTGCTTTAGAAAGTCGGGGTAATGTGATTCAGCAAAAATGGCGGTGTCAAAAAGTCGCTGCTGCGTAATAATCCTTCCAGAAGATGCACAATATTGGTGTTGGAACTCAGCCCAGTGGTCCATTACTTGGCAGATAATTTTCTTCATGGGTGGAAGTCTTTGTGGTCAAGATGCCCAGTTGCCCCATACTGGTGGTAGATTATTCTTCACTGGGTGGAAGTCTTTATGGTCA
Organism: Berberis thunbergii; assembly: GCA_003290165.1. Classification (NCBI taxonomy): domain Eukaryota; kingdom Viridiplantae; phylum Streptophyta; class Magnoliopsida; order Ranunculales; family Berberidaceae; genus Berberis; species Berberis thunbergii. The sequence continues at coordinate 119,114 of QNQO01006877.1, read as the reverse complement.
AGATAGGAATGATAGATAGGAGGAACAGCTTTCTCAAGGAAAAGAAAGGTCAGTGAAAAGAGAAGTCAGCACTCAGCAGTTCACCTGGTAGGTTGATTTCCTTTCAAGTATTCTTTGCGATCAAATATTACGAGTCAAATTTTGATATTTCATTTATTGGCTTCTGATTCCATCAAGTCCTGTAATTATGCCTTTGAGCCAATATCTCCTCGAGTAAACCATGTACAACGACACTCCTGCATTCAACTAACATCCAAAATCTTATTGGCCAGAATCCCACATTTTAGGCATTGTTTAACATTTATCTCTGCCTATGGTTCATCTCCCACTCCTACGATCTACGTTACAACCTAGATCCACCATCTCTGAAATGGGCCTATAAACACCTGGCAGCAAGACCTCATATGACTGCTTCGTATAACTGCAGTTTGCATGACGTCGTAATTGTTGGGGCTATCCTAAGTTTATTAGCATGTGAAGAACAAAAAGCATATGGATAAAACGAACATGCCTAGTTAAATAGACAACAAGAGTTACAACAGGTTTTTTTACAATTATTGCAAAAGAAAACCTCTGTACATACAGAACAAGGCCATGTACATCTTCTGCTACAAGAGCAACTGAGACATGAAGTGGCTGGAGGTATACAGCATCTGCAGGATGTTTTCAGCGAGCAACGACAACTGCAGCATCTGGGCCAGCAGCAACACTGCCAATTCTCTAATGAGCAGCATGTACAGCATTTCAGTGTCTCCAGTTCAAGTGAGCATCCAGTGCAACAGCATATCCACGACAAACTGAAACATGACTTGCCACTGTCCATCATAGGATCATGTGTTACTTAGGAGGTAACAACGCTAACCACAAATATCCTACAAATCCGAGAGCACGACAACTGAAACAACACTTTTCCATGTGCCACAGGATTCTATAGATGGAGCATGAACAGAGAATGTAGCTAAGGAATATCCCACCAAATAGGGAAATTAGAAAATCCCATGAAACATAATTGACCAAGCTGAACGCCGATTAAAGAAACTTAAAGCATGCTTTGTCTCTGCTAATCTTTTGAAATTGTGGCTCTAGTGACATAGCTTTGTTATTGAAACAAACTAGGCCAGAGATATTTTTCAGTATGTAACTGGAATTAAAAAAAACAGCAAATTGACATGCCGTGTACAGGCGAACCTGACGATAAGCATGAACAGCATATCTTGAATTAGAGTTTGTGCAGTTATGAATTGAAGGGAACAAGCAGCTTCAGCAATTAGATTACCAAATAGAGATTAAACAAGGATTGTGCTTTATGAACCAATATCAATATGCATTCATTATTCTTGACAAAAAAAAGACTAGAAATAACGACGCTTCATGACAAAGTGCGAAGGGGGAAAAAAAACTTATTCTACATAACAAAACCGTTAAGCTGAAAGCGAGCTTGAGCCTGCTAACAACTCCAATTCTAGAGATTCAATAGCAACACCAAAGCCAAAGTCCTTCATATAGCCAAAATTATAGGAAACTATCACATTATCTCAAATTTAAAAACCGTATTTTAGCAATAAACTAAACGGTTTAAAGGTGTGTTAATGCTCAAGTCTATATTACTAGAAAGTAAAACACCATAAACTTTAGAATCAAAATTTTAATGGCTTGTAAAGAAACCACAGGCGTCATGCGTGGTCTGACACGGAAGGCGTCATGTCTCGTGCCTTTGCAACATATTAAATATATACGACATGGAATACATTAAACATACAAATTTTAAATATCTAACCTTTGCATTGATTGCTTTTCAACGATGCCAAGTGTATCGAAAGACAACAATCAAATAAATAGTTATGACAATTTTAAGTCTGAGAAACCAATTTTTTAAATAGTTATGACAGTTTCAAGTTTGAAAAACCAATTTTTTTCTCTCCGCAACGTGTACATCAATATATTGTTCGACACATTCATTTTACTTCTTTTCCTTCTATTTCACCCTTCTAAATACCATATATTTACAACCCGTGCAACAAGGTGAATTATGCATGTTTCACACCTATTGACATTATTTGTAAATAAAACTTATTTACAAGGGGAAAAAGGTGAAATAAGTACGTGGAAGAATATATGATGTACACATGATGGAGAGAGTTTTATTTATTTTGGTTTCTCAAAACTTTAACATTGTCATAACTACTTATTTAGTTGTTGAATTTCAATAAACTTGGTACATTGAAAAGCATCTTTGAAAATCTTTCAAATGAAACCAATGATCAATACACAAGGCAACAACTTTTTAACACCACATTTTCTACTGTCCACACCACCGACCCTTTTTTTTACCTGCTAATCCACACCACCTATTTAAACCACTATTTCTCTCATCTCTCACCATCTCTTCCAACGAACAACATGTAAGACAAAAATGGAAGATAATTCAAGAAGATTATTTCTTTACTGGGTCGAACTCGAACAAGGCACGCTCATTTCCGTTGCGGCCCTTCTCCTTCCCCTATATTTTTTTCTCCTCGCCTTCGCAGCGACCTATGCGATGATGGTTACCATTCGTGGAGGTCTACACGAGGGCAAAAAATGGGCTCTCCACTTGTAGGTGCTGCCGAGAGAGCCATTTGTTTTTCCCTTGCAGACCTCCTCGAATGGTGAAGCCATCATAACACAAGTCGCTGCGAGGGCGAACAGAGAAAAAAATGGAAAGGGAAAGGGAAAGGAGAAGGAGAAAGGGTGAGGTTAAATTCCCTTGGTATGAATAAACAAATTCATTGAAGCTTCTTTTACCTAATTTGTGTTTGAATGAGGCAAAGGTTGTTGAAAACCGAACCCCTTCCCTGTTTTATTATTTTCATTTGCATATCCATTACTTTTGGGGATTCATTTGCAGACAAGTTATCTAAATTTCCTCACTAGCTAAAGCATCAAGTTGGGAGAGAGAGTGACATGAAGTGGGAAAAAGATGAAGCCTTTGGGAGAGTGAGTGGAGTGGGAGGGAAGATGTTTCGAATTTGGGAGGAAAATTATTGAGAGAGTGGAGGAGAGAGTCACGGTTGCAGGAGGGAAGATGAGAGATTGAGTCAAGTGAAAAGGAAGAAGATGAATCGAATTTGGGAGGGAGAATTTTCAGAAGGGGGAGAAAAGAGTAGGTGAAAGAGAAATAGTGGTTTAAATGAATAGTGTGGATTAGCAAATAAAAAAAATGGGTCAATGGTGTGGGACAGTAGAAGATGTGGTGTTAAAAAGTCGCTGCCAACACAAAAAGCTAGAATTTTAAAATATTTTGATATTAAAAAAAGTGTAATGCATTTCAAAGACACTTAGAGCAAATTTTTTGTTTAGAACGCAAAATATAATAGAACAATTAATCATTTTTGTTTAGAGCACAAAACATAATAGAACAATTAAATAAATTATGGTTAACTCAAAAAATGACAACTTATGCATTTTGCAAATTTATGGACTAGCTATCGTGTCATTATTGGTTTGACATAGTAAGACCAATTCGTAAATGAACAAGCTGGAATATAAATGACAACTTGATTAGAGGCAAGCCAACACGACCCATTGAATGTGTATTTATTTTATCTTATTATATTTTTTTTAATTTATTTTTTAGTAGAAGATCTCGAACTCCATATTTTGGTGAAGAATACAAATTAGGGGAGTACCCACTCCCTTGTGAGACCCCCACGAAAAAATATTTTTGATTTGAAAATGTGGTTTCAGTCCAAGCAATTGAAAATTTGACCTTGTTTGCCTTAAAGTTTACAATATTTGCTTTATAATAACATTGCCTGGAGTGTTGACACAACCTAAAACCATAAGTGTTGTAGGCACGAGTAATACACTAGTGTATTTGTGTGTGTATTACTAACCAAAATAAATTGTATAGTCGAAGAAACATATAATATGGGAAACATCAAGAATGTCCTCTTATTGAAGTTTTTAGTCAACATGTCCAACACCTCGTATCCATGTCAATGTCATTACATAGGTGAAATGTAAATCACAAGGGCTATGCAGCATCCTCACTAATTTGTAGCTTGAGTAATCAGAGCTTCAATCTCGAATACCACATCCTCACACATCTAGAGCTTACTGAATGAGGGCTTCATTCGAGAATGCCCATATGTCAGACCACCTCAGTTTTAGGACCCAAGCTTTTTAGCTTCAAGTTCTCTTTTCAGAAGAAACTAACTGATGGCCTCATAAGTTGGCACCCCTTCCATATATTTTTTATTCTCTCTCACACTTTATATTTTCTTTCCTTTTTTTTAATAAACCTTGTCTAGCATACTTTGGAAATAGTGATTTATTATTTATTTATTAAATAGATCTCAACAAATCTCGTAATATCTCTTATTTCAATCAAATTTCATCATTAAAATAAATATTAAAAAAATGGAAACTACAATGCAAAATATGAATATGTATAAAGTTTGATTTACAAAAGTTCTTCATTTTAGTTTGGCAAAGATATTAATTTGATTTCTCGAGCGATTTCAAAGTTGCCTAGGTGTTACATTGACAAAATGGATATGTCAACGCATGCCACAAACACAATGGAAGCACCAAAACTGAGTGGTTGTGTTAAAACACAGTGTACCATGGTATATTCAACATGGCCACACATTTTTTGTGTTTCCGTCGTAGCATACCTTCAACTTATGCATGTAAAGCTATAGCAACCCTTCACTCCGAACATAAAAAAATGAAATTACTATATTCGCTAAACTAAAACTGAAGTTCCCTTTTTAACTCAAGTATACATATCTGCTCATATACACATAATCTCCACATTATACTATGTATACATGTTTAATCTATAACTAAATCCTTAATTCTAAATAGGGAGAGGAGAGATAAAAAGAAAGCTTAATTTGTTAGATTTTGGAGGTACACATATATACAGTAAAAGCAAAATTGCGATGGGGTAGGTGGCTTGAGAGTTGAATTCTTCTAAAAGGATAGTGGAATCCTTTGAGAAAGAGAGTGGACAAAGGGATTTCAGTCTATCTTGCTCTTCTCCGTGGGGCGAAGAGGGTATGGTCGGTCTCATACTAATTCCCAATTATGAGTTTTTTTTTCTCAAAATCCTTTTAGAGAACCTCATACTCACATGGAAGAATATTTTAACTCTTTTTTTTTTCCTATTGCAAGAATCTCAGTTTAATTTTTATTTCCTACGAGAATGAAAATGCTCTCAACTCAACCGCATATGATGTTCTTCGGCCTACCCTTAAGTCTTCTTCATGAATTTATCCGCATTTTATCATTACAAAGGACACACCCAGTCCTAATGATCTCATCCCTTGAAGAAGACACGAGGTGAGTCCTTTTATATTCCATCAACATATTTGGGCTAAATGTGATGATGTTCGGTAAAATCCACATTCATTAAATCCCCCCCGAGTCGCTACTCACCCTTAAACAGATCAGCTCAATTAATCGAATTTGAGAGAAAACTTCAATAAAATGGGGTAGAAAGATTGACGGCCAACTACTTGAGTGTATGCAAATTCAAGTTTAATGGGAAGTAAAAGTGCAATCATAAGAGAATATCAATGGATCAACAAAAAGAGTATACCAACAATCTTATTGAATGCAACAGATCAAGAATTAATCAAAAGCACATAAATTTTGGAGTTCCATTATGCTTTTTTATATCACAATCTGCAGAAAGAAATTTCATTCACTGTGCATTCATAATGTAATTTAAAGTTCTCATGAGAGACCCAAAAAAGAAGAACAAGAAGTACCAGAGCCACTTCCAGAAACGACGAGAGCGACGAATCTTCTGATTTCTGCTTAAGAGAAAACGCGGCAAATCAATGATTACATTGTGTTGACTATGACGTCAAATTATACAACATAAAGGCTGATGTCAATGATCGTACATTGATATAAATGGATCAGGATTTGTCGTTACAAAATCATCAACCCTGTGAATATCGTAAATTTCTGTCAGTGAAAACGAATTGAAACTTGGATCGCAAATATCAACAAGATGAAACAAAAAATGCGGATAACATGAACCTTCATTGCTTTAAATGTCTAATATGCCTAAAATGAAAAACAAGATGTTGAAACAAAACATACTCTTTGCAGCTTCTAGAAGCAAGTTGAAAGCCTTCACATGATCTTAACTCCTCCTGCTTCCAAGCATATTTATGTAAGATTCTCAATCAACCAACAAAGTAATAAAGACGATAACAAAAATGACAACAAATACCATTATCGTCCAAGAATTACTAGTTCCTATAACTATAAAAGTGTGATTGTCAGTATTGGTATTTTGCACATTTTGAAGTGTTGGGATAACCAAACAGCAAAACAGCTCTACATTCTCAATTTCTCTTTTTGAATAGCACGAAAGCTTAAGACTCCATGTAATGACCCGTAAGATGGTCTAAGGAACACAATTGCAGAGCTTGACTCAAACCATAATATTGCTTATCCAAAGGATGCAGCAACGGAATTTCTTAAAGACCACATGATATCTAAAATTCACATATTGCATTTTAGCCAGATGGACAGAGTACTTGATTTATCATTTTCAGGTAAGTTTATACAATTATGATTTGGATCAAGATTAAATAGGAATGCCAATTTGAACAATGAATATACTTATGTCGGAATTCGTTATATATGCCGGAAAATTATTCCCCTAAAAGAGCTTTTAGAGGTACCATAGAACATTGAGTTTGTACTGAGTACATGGTCAGATGGATTCTGTTCATATTATCTAGTTCATGCTATGATTGTATTTGCACATTAAATTGAAATGATAATTATGTTCTTTGCTATTTCCTAAAATTATTTAAAAACCATGCTAATTATCTACCATATTGTCATTTTTTTTTTTCGGTTTTCCTATAAATAACAGAGAACTTCATTGGTGTAGAACATAATGTTGAATCATATCTTGAAATACCCAAATTTTCACTCATGTTAATCCCAACTTTGCCAAGGTGAAAATATAGTATCTCAGGCGAAGGTAAGCTCGCATTGCTGGAATTCTTAATAATGTGTCATCCAATAGAGGATGGCACTTTACCAATCTTGAAGTAGATTTCAAATTGGATTCAGTTCTTGTCAACCTCAACAAGGGTTTCAATCAAAAGTCTTGTTTTTTAATCTTCAAAACAGAGCATGCACTCGAGAACTTGGTAAATTACAAATAGACAGAAAAATTATATGGTCTTGGGTCCCTCCATTAACCAATTATTTCTCATATTGATGTTTACCATAAGCTGTTGTTTTTTCGCTAATTGCTAGAGTTGATGAGGCAATTGTAAAAGATGGTGAGGGGTGTAAAGAACAACTGACCTCAAGAAAGCCAATTTGACGCTCCAAGATCTGAACTTTAACGAGCTCCCTTCGCTTTCCTGACAGATCAGGATACTTAGGAGGGGATCTAGGAGAAGGAAAAGATAAACAAGGAGTTGGAGTTGCACAAGTAGAAGAAGATGAAGAAAAGTAGTTATTTGAATCAGTAGCAGAAGAAGCCATTTGAAATCAATCACTCACTCTCTCTCTCTCTCTCTCCAGAAATGAAGAAACAGAGTGAGAGTGAGAGTGAGAGTGCGAAAGTGAGACAGGTAGAGCTACAAGTAGTAACTTCCAAAAAAGAAAAAAGAGCTACAAGTGGTAAAAATGGAACGAGGGAGGCAATTAGTGAAGGGTTAATTAGGGTTTCTGAAAATGTTGACAGTTGTGCAGCAGCAGTAGCTCTGCAAGTGCCAGTGAAGAATGCATTGAATGAGGAGTAGCTCTGCTCTGCCTCAGAGAGGGAGAAAGTTTCGAGACGAAAACAGAGCAAGCAAAGCAGCGCCTCCCTCCACCTCTGCTTTTCTTCTCAACAAAGAGCAGAGAGAGAGAGAGAAAGAATCGATAGTATTATTAGAAGGAAGAGTTGATAATAAAGGCAGTTGGAAGCGTAGGTGTTGTCCGTATGGAACCATTTTGCAGAGGAGAGAGAGTGACTGAGTGAGAGTAGATTAGAGTGGAAAGAGTCAAGGAGTAGTAGTGAGTAGGTGATGTGTTGTTGCTTTCACTAGTCTCTTATGTGTAGCAGCAGCTGCAGTAGCAGAAACGCGGAAAGCTCGACCATCGTATCTCAGACCGCACGTGACTATCATTGAAAAAGGAGAAATTTCTCGAAAAAATAAAAACATTTTTGGAGTGTGATCCATCCGAGACAAGGCCCACTCTTGTCAATCACTATCATCCCTCATTTATTTCAACAATATGACAAGATCGAATCTTGTTTACCACCATTAAAACAGTGCTATATTGCATGCTATGCCCTTTCAATTTCAAATTAAGAGGCCAACTAACATTGGTGGTGTCAAAACCACATACCATGAAGACATCTGCTGAAGGTATGATAAATCAAATTTCAAGATGGAAAAATCAGCACACTTGATTTAGAAATTTGAGAATCTAAAGTAAAAGTGAAGACAAATAAGCGCAGGTTAAAGAAACACTTTTTGATATCAAAAACTTCATTGAAGATATCCAGTTTATGAACATGACCAACATGCATTGCAATGCTTAGCAAGGAAATGTAAACTTGTGAACCTAAGTAAGTGAAAAATAAGTGTGACTGAAATAGTAGTAGTTAAAGAAACTCCACTTGATATCAAACTTCATTGAAGATCTCCAGTTTATGACCATGACCAACATAAAAATGGAGGAATAGAAGTTGGAATATGAAGGTCTGAGCCAGTTGCTCAGAAATATCATCATGCAGTACAGGACATATAGGTAATGGTCAGACTAAGCAGCATATAGCATTGGGTGCTTTAAAACATGATAAAGGAGGTAACGCCAATGGCGTGCCCAAATCATTTGCTAAGCAGCCTAATTCCATGCTAGATCACATTTAATGGGTCTCCCAGAACTCATCAGACCATGAAAAGCAAGTCTAAACACAAAACTACAACACATGATACAACATGCCATCTATGTAAGCTTACTGCAAGTCGAGACTAAAGACAATGACTTCCAGATTGTTGGGTTACATGAACGAGCGTAAAGCCAAAACATAGATGATGGACAAACAAATGGAGATAGCAAATGCAGAGCAAGTGTACTGGTGAAAAAAACACATGAAGACTAGTTTTAAGTAGTTCCCCGTAACAACCAAGAAATTATACTAGTGTACAGAGCAGTTTATTTGTTTCATATATACAAAATGTCGCCGGACAAAATACCAACACATTCACATTTCAAGTGCGATGTAACGGCATAAAAAAGAAGCAAGGCCCCTTGTTGAGTAAAAGAACCAGGATAAATGGTTCATCTATACAAATGTCTCTACAGGTACAGAAACATTGTGAGTCGACAGTCTCCTTTGACACATATCAAAACTTAGCAGTGACATCAACTTAGACCAGCTAGTGATATAAATCCCATTGCGTTGCTCACCCTCAAAGACAGAAATATTAGATAGAGTGCTATGAGGCCTACACCTAACACCTTGTTAGGACGCATGTCATTCCGGGGTAAAACAATGAGAGCACATACCAGTCCAGCCACGAGAAACCCCATTGTATAAAACAGACTACTATCTTCTGGAACTATGTATGGAACAGGTCTCTCTGACCAAGCTCCAAGCAGCATTGAGATTCCTAAACCAGCAAGCGTGTTGAACATGGGCCCTGCATAGCATCCTGACAGGGCAATTTGTATTCCATCTCCACCATTCATTGCCAAAGCAACATTTGACATCAAATCGCCCATTGAGTTGCCCCAGGCCAGTACAGTTAGCCCAAGAATTGAAGGGTTTATTCCTAGTATAGCACCCACAGTAACCAATAAGGCTACAAGCTCATTAGCCACAATGTAAAACCAAATGATACTCATCATGAATCCACCAAAAACCCACGGAAACAAGAACCTTCGAGGAGGGTGCTCACGTATAGTGTACTGAACTGCAAGAACGCCAAGTATACAACCAACTAGAGTTCCTAACATATATGCAATAGTCCTGCTATGAGAACTTACATTGTCCTGGGTGTTCCACAGAAATGCCAAAAGAATGGGTGCCAAAAAAGCACTGGTGACTGCATACCCTTTGGACCATCGCTCTTCCTCGACTATCGGAATTGTCAGCTGCCTTGGGAGTGTCAGCGGTATTTCAGTCAATGACATTAACTTAGAGAAGTTGAATGACGAGTTTTCCGTATCCTCATCGACCCAGCCCCATAAAGGTCTGGGATTCTCTTCAAGTCCAAGACTAACTTTTGAATTCTGATTTGAATAAATGGCTACATTTGAAGCCCACATCCACTGCGGCAATGCACTATGAAGATGCGGTTGATCACCATCAGGGTACACATCGAGTAATGGGCTATAAACATTTTCATCCTCCTCGCTTCCTTGAGAAAATATGCTTCCTCTGACTGGCAGTAATGGTGTAACAACATCGAACTTCAACCTCCGGGCATGTTTCCTTAAAATCTCATTTGCAGCAACGGCGAAGCCATATATGACATAAATTGAAACGAAAGCAATCGCTCCCCAGGCAGTCACTTTACCAGTAATCAATATCACAAAAAGAGCCAACAACGTGAACATAAAGAACCCAATGTCTCTGAAAAAACATTTCCTATCAATCTGCACCCTCTTCTCTGCAACACAAAGCGAAACCGCCCCAACAACGACACAAGTAACAAAAACAGCTCCACCCAACACACTATTCAACCCTACTTCACCTGCATCTGAACCCACAAACGAAGCTATACTAGAGAACACATCAGGAGCTCCATTTCCCAATGGAAGCAAAGCCACCCCAGCAACTGTTGGTGGAAGCTTCAATAAACTCGATAACTTCTCCAAACAACAACAAAAGTAATCTGCAGCAGTATTGCCCAACATATAAAACAATGCAGCAAGCCAAACACCCAATAAGACATATCCAATAAAATGAACATTCTTACAGTCACAATAGAAGAATGTCATGTAATCAATGAACCCTTGAGATCTACACGAAGGGTTCACTTTCAAGAACTCACATTCATCCTTATAACCCTTGTGTTGGTGCAATTCAATACAGAGTGCAGGGTTCTTTACATCCAAATTATCCGATGAATTCGAAGAATTAACACTAGTTACAAGAATACGACGATGGGTTACCTGCCTATGATGATTCTTCTCAGCTCCAGAGCTCACTTGGCGATTGTAGAGGAACAAAATCAGAGTTAAAACACACAACCCATTGAAATTCCTCGGAATTGCCTACGTTTCGGATGGCGAAAAGTGCTTGATTCTTCCATAATTGCAAAATAGATAAAGAGTCTAGGGTTTCAAATTAGGGCAAAATGAAACCCTAGTTGGGGAATTGGAAACGAATTAAAGGTGTGAAATTTATCGACCCAGATTGGGAAATTTGTAGAGAATTCGAAGGGGGAAAGAGATTTGGGATAGATAAATTAGGGTTTGAAGAAAAGGGTCGGGGGAAGGTTTTGCTGAAGACGAAGAAGACGGTAAGTGCAGCTTCCAAGTAACTTGGACGTTTTTTGTTTTTGTAAAAGAGAAGATACGAGGAATCTAACCGTTAATTGGTATGTACAAGTCGATTTCACGAATACTTGATTTAGATTGTGATTTAAAAAAAATTTAACTAAAATTTTATAATCTAGAGGAACAAATATGATAAAGTAAATGATGGAAATAAAGAGGAATTCTAAATGTCGAGGGAAAGGGCGAGGAAATGGGCGACCCCACCCCGCCACGTGTCTTTCCTCGCCCTTTCCCTCGACATTTAGAATTTCTCGGAAATAAAATTACTAGTTAAAATTAACGCTTTTTCTTATTGTCGAGGAAACGGGCAACTGAGGCCCGTTTCTTTGCTAATAAGAAGGACTCTCAAATGAATAAAACACTAGGGTGTTTTCAAACACCTTAGCTTTGTTAGGTATTAGCTCTAATCTCTAATTTAACTCAAAATAAATATATTATTATTTCAAAAAATATTTAAGTTACAATGCTGACACTGTTAATATTTAGACTTTTTTTTTCTTTAATTGAATCACTTATAAACATTATGTATCTCATGTAAGCACATGAAATCAAAAGTTTGGCTCAAGTATTCTCAAACTCAAGTATATGTAATTAAATAATTTAATATACTGTGAATATGTCAAGGCTTTAACAACATTATGTTTTCTTAAATAGAAGCAAAGCCTATTTTTCATTTAAGCATGACATCGGAGATATATCAAGAACAGACACATAAATTAGCTAGGGTTCCATCTACAACCCTAACATCTAACTAATCGCACATTAAACAAGAATAAATCACAAGCTTTATTTAAAAATAAAATAAAATAAATAACTTACAAGAGAGGAATGTTTCTTGTTCCTTTTGCTTGAAAAGTTACCTCCACTAAAAATTGTGTCTCTAATGGGTGAAACAATGCACATGTTTATACTATTTCACAAGAGTATACAAGAGGAAGAAAATAACAAAATGCAATCAAAATCTCTAAACAAATCTTCAACAAAATAAATTATTCATTTCCTTTATATATATATAGTTGGTTGGCTCTAAAGTGCAAATATCAAATGCTAAGCTAGTTGTGAACTTGCCATAGGATAAGTTTGCCCCCTTCTTCGTCACCAATCATCTCTTTTATTTCGAGTTATGAATATCAATCATTATTTTTATTTCAAATACCTTCAACAACAAAAAAAAAAATTTATAAATATTGTCGATCCACAATGCCACTACTGACCATCCTTGTGTTTCTTTTCACTTTCTATCGCCACCGATCATCCTCCTCTTTCTTCTCACTTTCAATCAATTTCTCATTTTAAAACAATATTATTCCTATCATTAAGTGTGGATGCTTGCCTTTATAGTCTATAATACAAGTTTGATGAGTCTAACTTGAAACCGATGGCGTTGATGAGCTATGATCCTTCAAAGTGGACAAGCCAAGTAGGATTATCTTGATCATCGAGTTATTGAACCAAGAATTTCAAGCGAGATGAAAATAGAAGTGAAAACTCGGTTTGATTGAAAATAACTAGGAAGAAGAATAAGGAGGTCAACTCTTAGTTTGTTCCATTCAAAGAAATAGACAAATGTGAGAAAAATAAATAATTTGACACACACATATATATAGGGTCGGCCTTGCCATAGGCCTGGGCTTAGGGCACCATAAAAAGATTGACTGGCTATTCTTTTTTAATTTTAACAAACCAAAATATTGGAAAAATAAACTAATTCCTAATCAAATTTCAAAAAAAATCTCTTCATTTTCATCAATCGCACCAAACCGAAATATTGGAAAAGAAAAATCTCTCCATCTACATCAAATTTGATTTAAAAGGGAATATTCAACATTTAAATTCAAATCCTTCAAATCATATTTTCGACTCTAAGCCCATCAATTCTCATGAAACAAGGCTCACTCAAACCAAGCACAAATTAACACAAAAATCTATTAAAACCCTCAAGTTTCTTTACAATTCCCCATATTACTCCATTTTGATATAAACTTGGTTGATACGATGTTTACGTGATGTGTATGCTATAATTTTGAATAATACTTTATAAGTTATTTTAGTGTAAAGTGTTGCAAAATTAATTGATTTTTATTCAGAGATTTTAAGATTGATATTCTGTTATAAAAAAGTATTTATTATTATTATTATTATTATTATTATTATTATTATTATTATTATTATTATTATTATTATTATTATTATTATTATTATTATTATTATTATTTAATTAATTAATTAATCAATTCCCAAATGCTACATTATTGACCCTATAGGGTTAACCAAACCAGGACCGGAGGCTACAAAATTGTTACCATTTAATATCATCGTCAACTCCATTTGCACGAAGACTTGATTTCCTTTCACTCTGGTCCATCTAAGCAGCTAGATTCAATAGCCGAAGACTTATTAACGGCAGAGCACACGTGCTCCTAATAATCAAGTGAAAACTCACAAAGTCCTAACTGGTGAGTCTCGAACCTGCGAACCTCTCACAAAAAAATATTTATGTATATTATTGAAAAATTGGGTCATCTAAAAGGTGGCATCATTTTCATTGCTTGCCTAGGGGCACCCACCATGTTAGGGCAATATAAGGCTATAATGCCCCAATTTCTAGTTTGACTGCCCATTTATGATCTCTTAAGTTTCATTTACTCAAAATGACCCTAGTAAATAAAATTGATTGTTTATTAATTCATTGGAGGTCCATTTGAGCTGAACTTTTTAGGAAAATTATATATTCATATCAAGTTGGACAAAAGAATTTCTCTATAAATACCACGAAGTGAGCGAAGACCCAATTTGGGCATGAAACATGTCGGCTAACATACATTGCCAAGACCAGCCTCTTGCGGGTAGTATTTAAACACTTATAAAGACCATTTATGAAGATATTTAATAGCGAATACATAAATAAGTATCTCAAGGAATAGTGTTGAATCAATTGAACAATTCAAATAATCATTATATATATATATATATATGACAATTCAAATAAACGCTATAGGATCAATATTCACATGCACGTATTCACAATATGCATGCAAATCGCTATAACTATGTTTGTCGAAGTTTTGTATGTCTTTTATTTAACAATTTTCGTATCTATTTCCATCCTTTTTTCTACATGGTAATCACCTAATATTTTCATACTCATTTAGGGCTTGTTTGGTTGCACGAAAAATACACATGGGAATTAAAATCCTTTTTGTGACATCGATTCCGAGACCTCCCCTCGAACCTAGATTTCCATGAGTAGTGGGAAAACAGTCTTACGAAGAATCGATTTACTGTCAATATATAGACAACCAAACAACAAAAATCTACATAACAAAATAAATGGATTCCACTTTCTAAGGAAAATGGAAAACCAAACATAGCCTTAGTCGCTTTAGGTTGAAACAAAAGTTATGTTTATTATCTAAAATCATTAACTGCAATACAATGACATCCTTATCCCTAAATCATTGGGTTGGGTTTTTTTTTTTTGTTAAAGCATAGTGCAAATATATATTAATCTAATGAAATATTACGTCTGAGAAGTCTAGCATTAGTGGCCAACTCGTGTGACTCCCGATTGAGGTCCCGAGGAATATAGTTACAAAACCAATTAAGATTAATATCAAGTAATGTTTTCTTGACAATATCCCAATAATGTTTGAAAAAAAGGCATGAAACGTATCGAGACCCGGGGGCTTTATGACTGCCCATGTAAAACATAGTTTTTTTTATTTGTTCGTCATCAGAAATTTTTAGGAGATTTTCATTATCTTGATCAGTGATAGAGGTGGAGAAAATATTGAGAATGTCTGGTTGGGGAACCGAATGAGACGTCTTAAATATATTATATAAGTAATCATTGAGGACATGTCCGATAGAAGAAGGCGAGGATTGCCAGTGGTTATGTTTGTCTTTCAAGCAAACGATAACATTCCTTTTACGCCGAATAAGGGAAGAAAGATGAAAAATTTTGTATTTTTATTTCCATCTTGAAGCCAAGTCTCTCCAAATTTATTTATCCAAAAAATCTTTTGTCACAAATAAAGTTTGGAAAGACAATCTTCCAAAACAGAAATGGCTGAGGCATGTTGCAGAGATGGTGGGGAATTTTGAATCTTATCCAGAGCAGCCAGGGTTTCATTGATATTCACCTCTATGTTGCATAAAACTTGCTTATTCCAACGAGAGAGAGAGTGTGAGCCTTTTAGTCTTGAGGTGGAAATTTGTTGATGGATAAGGATGTTGCCTGGTAGTCCAAGAATCTTTGATGATTTTGTCGCATCGCGGATCTTTGGACCACATATGAAAGAAGCGGAAGGGTTTCTGCCCCAGTGAAACCTTAGTAACAAGATTGAGAGAAATATCTCTATGGTCAGAGGAAGATGTATGGATGGTCTGAGCCACCTCCTTTTTTCTCTAGCAAGAGCAATAACATTCAGGTCCCCTATAACAATGGTAGGTCGAAGCGAGTTCTCATATAATGTTGTCAGATTATGCTAGAAAGGTTGACGAAAATAAGGGGTTGGTTATGCATAAGTGGAAATAATGGACCAACCTGCAGTAGTATAGTAGTTATCCAAAACACAATAGAAATAGTATTAAGAAGAGGAAATGATATTTAGATAAATGCATTCCTTCCAAAAAAGTGTTAAACCACTAGAAAGACCAGTTGACAATACTGAAGCTCCGTATTTGTTGCCTAGTTTCCGATCCATGCTGGCTGAAGATGTTTTAGTTTTAGAAATAAATATAATATCATAATTGGACTTGTGAGAGAGGGTCTTCAAAGTTCGGAAAGCGTAGGCGACCCTATGCCTCTTGCATTCCAAGTGAGAATCATAATGACCGTGGCGACCCTTCAGCGATGGTCGCCTTTTCCTCTATGGTTCTTACTGAGATAACATTTGACTGACCAAATGAGTCTGATTGGGGATTGTAATCCAAAGAGGGAAAAATGATTTCGCACCAATAAGAGTAGGAAGTCATGTAGGCACTTGTTGTGGCATGTGAACATTCTCCTGCGTAGAAGTTCCTTGTCGAGAGTGACATGTCATTAAAGTGGACTCCTGAACTTGGCTAGTTGGAGAAGAAATGTCGTCGAGCTGAATTGCATGTCTAGCTGTTTACCGTTTGACTAAGGCCAAAATTTCATTTTCATTATGTCTAACATTCATTTTTCTATTGTATTTGCGATTGGCCTGAGATGAGGTGTCTCTCTTATTATTGCCAACTGGGTGTTCACCACCATTTGTTGTGTGGTATTTGGAGATGGAGATACAAAAATAGCAAGTTTCATGGAATGCACACAATGTATAAAACTTCTTCTAGCTCTGTGAACTTGTGTTGTAGTGTCAATAAGCTGGGAGGGTGCGTTGGTGAGCTCGGTAACAATATCAATGGAGTGTCCCTGTGGAAGAATCGTAACTTCATAACGAAAGCCTGAATTGAGATCTTGAAATGGGGCCAGGTTGTGCATTATTGTATCATTTACATGCTCCATTGTAGGCGGCTACGAGGAGAAAGTCTCTAGAATGGCATTAAGAGACGAAAAAGAAGGCCCAAAAATCTGTTCGGTGACCAATTGTGTTGTGCTTAGATGGAAGGTTGATGGAGATAAGAAGGAAGTAGCTAAATCACCTCCCCAAGCATGTCGGCCTACTGGTGGTTCCTCTGATAGTGTAGAAAAATGTTGTATTGCAACCATGGAATGGTCCGAACAGGCATAGACAACGAGCCTGATTCCGAAGTTGATCTTGTTGTATACCTTTTTTCGGGTGGAGCAAAGGAGTTTGGGGCTTCATTGTATATTGTGTACACATTGAGGGAGTTGTGATTGTAACACTGTTTGACGCATATATGTCCCCTGTTTTGGAGTCGAGCTGCCTCCATGGTAGTAGTCATTGTTTGAAAAAGGATAAGGAGACTTATGCGCTAAAAACATATTGTCATTATAGAGCATTGTAGGGGCTGGGACGTCATTGTCTTGAGCAACACCATTGATGTTTGGGTTCCATCGTGGAACGACACCATGCATAAAAAATTGTTGTTGTTGGCAGTCAGGAGGGGGTGTGTTTTGAGAAAATTGTTTTGTTGGGGACGATCGTTGACTTTGAGGAAATGGGGAGGGAATGAGGTAAAGATTGTGGTTGGTTTGATGGAGGAGGATTTCTAGCAGTTAAATTTAGATTTTGTTGCTAGTTGAGGACATTAAAGTGGCCTTCTCTTGGACCAATTCAACACTTTTGGACTGATGTTGTTGTTGAGCTGGGAGTTGCACTGTTGGCATGTCAGAAGCTCCTGACCGAGTCAACTCATTGACCAAGTGAGATTAAATATCTTGTCTACCACTGAGATTTATTTCTATAGAACTGGTTGTAACTAGGATACGGGGCCTACGAGCTGTTTGTCAGTGTTTCCTGATTGAACATTGGTAAGTTGCAGCATAAGAGCATGTTGGCGAAAACGATTATATTTTGTCAGATTCAGCGTGAAACGATGTTTAACTGTTCTTCCCATTAGTCAGTTAGGTTGAAACTCAACCCTATGTCGAATGCGAGATTTTGCATTGAATGGAAGAACTTGCTGGAGAGCATATCATCTTTGGCTTTGCATTGAGCGAGCTAGAAGCTTGAGAATAAGCAGGACAATCTGGACCAACCTTGTGTCCCACCATCCCACAACAAAAACAAAAGGTGGGTATGTTCTCATAGTGAAATTTCACTCGGTATTGAGTACCATGGAGTATCCCAAAAGATGTTTGCATCTGATTGGGAAGAGGAGGGGTTGTGTCTAACTTTATTTTAAATCATATGAAAGGGGTTGAATTGTCTCGTAAGGAAAGGAAATCCACTTCCATTAGCTTGCCTAAGCAAGATGCAAGTCCCTGGATATTTTGCAAAGGAGGCTTCCTACTTGGAAACTCATGGATCCTTATCCAACAGGGGACAACATGGAAATCAATAGAGTGATAATTGTGGTGCCACTCCTTAATTGAAACAAGGCATCCTGAAAGCGTCCATGGCCGATAGTGCAATATTTTCTCCTTGTCTGCCATGCATGTGAAGCCTACTTCATAGAACTGATGAGGATAGTCCTCTGATTGTTTGAGAAACTCCACATGAAAAGGCCTTGTAGGTTGCCATTGAGGATACATCCTTTTAGCAAAGATATTTGAACGAAGAAAGTGAAAGTGGAAATATTTAACCATTGTGCGAAACACTTGCTTCAGGGATGGCGAGGTGTTGAGTGAATTAGAAACCCAATTGGCTTATCACAACTTCAAGGGAAGAACTAGTTTGCTGGGTATATTATCCAAGTTAAAAAGAATAAGGATTGGGGTCATGCAGACCAGTCGCCATTGAAGGTAAAGGAAGGGGATGAGGAGTTGTGGGTGATAGTGGGTTGCTGACAGGAGTAGGAGTAACTGGGTTTTAAGGTGGAGTTTGCATGGGGTTTGTTCTTGGTGGGGAGGACGAGGAAAATGAATGAGGGGAGAGAGTGGACCGAGGACTATTGTAAAGGTGAGAGAGGCTGTGAAAAGTTTGAAATGGAGCGAAAGAGATAGGATGTGCATGAAGTTGATGGTTGTGAATGGGGTGTTTGTAGAATTTGGACTTGATGAGGGAGATAATGATGGTAGGTTTAATTTTAGCTCTTGAGCAGTTAATGGATTTGGAGAGTGAGAGTGAGAGTGAGTAGCTGAGTCCATCATCAAAGCTCTAAAACAATGATGAGCTTGGAACTAGAATGTGTGAGTATCTAGATTCGAGGGAAGATCTTCGTAGTGAATGTGAGTTTGAACAGATCTGTGGATTAAATTAAGATATCCAATATGAGGATCTTGGCGGGTGCTTGAGAAACAAAATGAATGATTAGGCATTTGAAAAACTTGAAATTTGATTATGTGAGGAGGGGATGAAATGAAGTGCAGTTGATTAGATAGGTTGATGACGATGAAAAAGAAATGGTTTGATTAGAGGGTGGGTGAAAATACCCAATCTTAAATGCAAGTAGTGGAAAAAAAGAAAAGAAAGTTGCAGGGTGCAAGTAAGGAGTGATAAGATTTAGTTTGTTAATAAAACCTAGTCTTTGATAAGATCTAGTTTGTTAATAAGACCTAGTCTTTAGGAAGTCTTGTTATTTGATTTAGTCAAGTTTGTTACCACGATTCTAGATAGAACTGAGTGTAGTTTGTTTCAGTTTTTCATCCTGTAAAAGCTATTTAATAGCTGCTTCCTCTCATTCAATAAACAAGTCATTGATTTCAGAATTGTTCTTTGCATTCTAACTATCTGTTTTGAGTTGCTTGCATCTAACATTGTGGTATCAGAGCCTGGCTAGAGAGATTGAAAGAGTGAGTTAAAAAGAGAACAAGGGAGTGTGCAAGATATGGGGTCAGAAACAAACAGTAGTTTTGCTCAACTTTCTATTCCGAAGTTCGAAGGTGATTGTGATCACTGGAGTATGGTCATGGAGAATCTCCTCCGTTCCAAGGAATATTGGACTGTTGTGGAATCTGGCTATTCACAACATGGTGATGAAGAGGTGCTGACTGCTGCACAGAGAAAAGCTCTAGAGGAGATGAAGCTGAAAGATCTAAAAGCCAAGAATTACTTGTTTCAATCCCTTGACAAGTCAATTCTAAAGACAATCACACAGAAGGAGACATCCAAACAACTTTGGGATTCCATGAAGATGAAATGTCAGGGCAATGCTCGCGTACAGAGGGCTCAACTCAACCGTCTTCACAGGAATTTTGAGGTTCTGGCAATGAAGCAAGGTGAGTCGATCACTGACTACTTTGGTCAAGTGATAGTGGTTGCAAATGACATGAGGAATTGTGGGGAAGACATGACTGATGTCAAGATAGTTGAGAAGATTTTGAGAACTCTCACTGAAAAATGGAATTACATTGTTTGCTCCATAGAAGAAGCAAAGGATATCGATCAGCTCTCAGTCGATGCCTTGCAGAGTTCATTGCTTGTTCATGAGCAGAAGTTCAAGAAGGATGGAGAAGAGGAACACACACTTAAGGTGTCGCATGATGAAGGTTATGGTGGACGAGGACGTGGGAGAGCTACTTTCAGAGGAGGAAGAGGTAGAGGCAGAGGTCGCCAAAACTACAATAAGGCAACTGTTGAGTACTACCAATGTCATCAACTCGGACACTTCCAATACGAGTGTCCAAATTCAGAGAAGCAAGTAAACTATGCAGAACTGGCTGAGGCAGAGGAGACGGTACTCATGGCCTATGTTGAGTTACATGGAGTGAACCGAGATGACGTGTGGTTCATTGATTCAGGTTGCAGCAACCATATGTGCGGAGATTCGTCACTTTTCTGTGACTTAGAAGAAGGGTTTAAAAAGGTGGTCAGACTGGGCAATCATACAAGGCTGAATGTCGTTGGAAAAGGAAGTGTGCGATTGTTTTTGGAAGGTGTCAGTCATCTTGTAAAAGATGTGTTTTATGTGCCGGAGTTGAAGAGTCACCTTCTCAGTGTCGGACAACTGCAAGAAAGGGGTCTAGCAGTTCTTATGCAGTCGAATCAATGTCGAATCTACCATCCCCCAAAAGGTTTGATCATTCAAACCAACATGACAGCCAACAGAATGTTTGTCTTGCTATCAAACACACAACCAATCAAGAAGGAAACAATGGAAGTGTGTCTCCAAGCAACCACTCAAGATTTGGCTCATCTTTGGCACCGTCGATATGGCCATCTCAGCTACAAAGGACTTAAGACTCTGCAAAACAAATGAATGGTGAGGGGTTTGCCAAGTTTTCAGGAATCCAAAGCTGTATGCACTGATTGTTTAAAGGGGAAGCAACACCGAGATGTTATTCCAAAGAGAAGCACATGGAGAGCATCAGATAAGTTGGAGTTAGTTCATGCTGATATTTGCGGCCCAATCCGTCCTAATTCCAACAGCCACAAGAGGTACCTCATTTGTTTTATCGATGATTTTAGTAGAAAGGCTTGGGTATATTTTCTTGTTTATAAGGCAGATGCATTCGCTTCCTTTAAGTTATTTAAAAGTTGCGTAGAGAAGGAAACTAGTTTGTCCATTAAATGTTTAAGAACAGATCGTGGAGGAGAATTCACATCAAGTGAGTTCAAGGATTATTGCAAACTGAATGGAATCAAAAGGCAACTGACCGCTGCTTATACACCGCAACAAAATGGTGTCGCAGAACGGAAGAACAGGACGGTGATGAATATGGTGAGGAGTTTATTGATTGAGAATAATGTTCCGAACACGTTCTGGCCGGAAGCGGTGAACTGGGCATTTTATATTCTTAATAGATGCCCAATGTCGTCAGTGAAAGACATGATGCCAGATGAAGCTTGGAACGGGGTTAAGCCTTATGTTGAACACCTGAGAGTTTTTGGCAGTATAGCACATGCTCATGTGCCTGATGCTCGACGAACAAAGCTTGGAAATAAGAGTCGCAACTGTGTTTTATTTGGGGTAAGTGAAGAATCAAAGGGATACAGACTGTATGATCCGGTATCAAAACAGATTGTGATCAGCAGAGACGTCGTTTTTGAGGAAGACAAGAAGTGGAGTTGGGATGCAAGCTATGAAGAACAGATTAAGCTAAACTTAGAATGGGAAGATGAAAACCAAAGTAATGAAGAAGAAGAAAATGAAGATGTGGAAGAAAGTGAAGAAATTGTGCCGAGTAATGAAGAGGAAGAGAATGAACATCTTGAAGGAAGCGAAGAAACTGTGCTGACCTCGGGAAATTTTGATGTTCCTGAAGCCTCAAATACAAGAGAAACTCGCAATAGAAGAGCACCAGTATGGATGGGTGACTATATTACTGATGTGCAAGCTCAATTTGCTCAATTTGCCAGTTCTGACCCAAACAGTTCCGACCCGACCAGTTTTGATGAAGCAGTAAATGATGAAAGATGGAGGCAAGCTATGGATTCAGAAATGCGATCAATTAAGAAAAATGGAACGTGGTTTCTAACTGACTTGCCAAATGGAGCTAAAAGGATAGGAGTCAAATGGGTTTACAAAACAAAATTGAATGAACTTGGAGAAGTGGAGAAGCACAAGGCTCGCTTAGTCACAAAAGGTTATGCTCAGGAACAAGGAGTTGATTACGAAGAAGTGTATGCTCCTGTAGCTCGCATGGACACAATGCGGATGATCTTAGCTCTTGCAGCTCAGAGAGGTTGGAGTGTGTTCCAACTTGATGTAAAATCAATTTTTCTTCATGGAAAATTAACCGAAAACGTTTATGTTGAGCAACCGAGGGGTTATGAGATGAAGAATGAGGAGCACAAGGTATACAAACTCAACAAAGCTCTGTATGGCCTTAAGCAAGCGCCAAGAGCATGGTTCAGCCGGATTGAGTCATACTTCAAGAGAGAGGGTTTCGAGAAAGATGATAGTGAACAGACTTTGTTTACTAAAATCAGCAAATAAGGTAAACGTTTGATTATCAGTTTGTATGTTGACGATTTAATTTATACAGGAAACGATGAGGTTATGATGTGCGAGTTTAAGAACTCCATGATGAAGGAATTTGATATGTCGGATTTGGGTAAGATGAAATATTTTCTTGGCATTGAAGTACTGCAGTTTGATGGAGGGATATTCATTAGTCAAAAGAAGTATGTGATGGAAATGTTAAAGAAGTTTGGCATGGCAGATAGTAATTGTGTGCAAAGTCCAATCATTCCAGGGTTCAAAATTACTAAAGATGAAGATGGTGTAGAGGTGAATGGTTCATTATACAAGCAGCTGATTGGAAGCATGATGTATTTAACAGCGACAAGGCCGAATATAATGTATGCATTTAGCCTAATTAGCAGGTATATGTCAAAGCCAACTGAGCTACATTTTGTAGCAACCAAGAGAGTTCTTCGGTACTTGCAAGGTACCATTGGCTTTGGTATTCTTTATCAGAAAGGAGGAAATAAGGAACTGGTTGGTTTCACTGATAGTGGTTATGCTGGTTGTATGGAAGATAGAAAGAGCACGTCGGGGTATGCCTTTATTCTAAGTGGAGCAGCAGTGGCTTGGTCCTCTCGAAAGCAACCAATAGTTACATTAAGTACAACAGAAGCCGAGTTTGTTGCAGCTGCAGCATGCGCTTGTCAGTTGGTGTGGATGAAAAGGGTGTTAATGAAGATGGGTTATAATGGCAGTGAGAGTCATGTCATCTTTTGTGACAATAGCTCAACAATCAAGTTGTCAAAGAATCCTGTGATGCATGGCAGGAGCAAGCACATTGATGTGCGTTTTCATTTCTTATGTGACCTAGTGAATGAAGGAGTTGTGCAGCTCAAGTGGTGTGGTACATAGCAGCAAATAGCAAACATACTTACCAAACCACTCAAGCTAGAGACATTTCAGGAGCTTAGAAAGAAACTGGGAGTTTGTGATGCACCAAAGGAAAACTAGTTGCCTGCCTAGGCAGTCTAGTTAAGGGGAGAGAATGATAAGATTTAGTTTGTTAATAAAACCTAGTCTTTGATAAAATCTAGTTTGTTAATAAGACCTAGTATTTAGGAAGTCATGTTATTTGATTTAGTCAAGTTTGTTACCACGATTCTAGATAGAACTGAGTGTAGTTTGTTTCAGTTTTTCATCATGTAAAAGTTATTTAATAGTTGCTTCCTCTCATTCAATAAACAAGTCATTGATTCCAGAATTGTTTTTTGCATTCTAACTATCTGTTTTGAGTTGTTTGCATCTAACAAGGAGGAAGTGTCGATCTATGGTGATGAGCAAAGCCAGAGACTCAACAGAGGCTGAGAAAGTAGACGACACAGGGAAGATGAGAATTAGGGCATTATATTTTGATTCTGAAACTGAAGCAGCTGCTGGGATCGAAACACGTCGGTGCCCTGCAAAACAAAAACAGAGCATATAGAAAAAACAAGTTAAATAAAAAAGTCAGTACTAGTATCGAGACAAACATACTTAAATGGTGAGTACAAGCGTTGTTAGGGAAGAAAAATATAAAGAATGAGGATGAAGTTTGAAAGATAGTATAAGGATAAGATAAAGAGAGGGTTTGAGTTTGCGATAGGGTTGCAAACACCTCTTTCCTACATAAGGAGTTTGCAAAGTAACGATAGTAAATGTTATTTCCTTTTTGTCTATATTGGGTTGGGTTGTTGGATAAAAAAACTTATAATAATTTGTTTTGAGAAGTGACCTACTCCTGTATAAATCACTTTTTATTTTATTTTTTATTAAAAATATATAGCATATATTACTAATTAAAAATATGTAACTTTTGGGCTGCTGTATGTCACAGACTTTCTTTTCACAAGTACTTTTCATGCGGCACTGGCAAACTTTGCCCTGACTTATCAAACAAAACTAGTCAGCCTTGCCCACAAAAGACATACTTAAATTTTGGAAAACTAAGCAAGCTAATAACACACAAGAGGACTTAAGAGAACTAGAACTTGTATTGCTTGAATTTTCTGAGGTGATTACAACAAGTAAGACTTTAGCCTATTTATACAACTCCATTTCCTCAATGGACGGTGATGATTAATTTGATCTGATGATCTACAATGAACTTCTACACACTTCCTTATAAATATCTAAGGACTAGAATCTTATGAAACTTTATGAAATTTTATGGAAGGTTTTAAAGAACTCTACATTATTTACACTTGCCAACCTCACTTGACTAGGCAAGAAGATAATTGTGACATATATCATATATATAATGAGGTCACGAGCCTCACAATTAAGGTCTCTACAAATAAAGTGACGAAACCAAAGGGTGTGAAAGTAGTGTGGCATCTCTATGCCGCTAGTAAATCACTTAGCATTTACATATGGGGAATTCTAAATGTCGAGGAAATGAGCGAGGAAACCAGCGAGGGAAATGAGGTGGAGGGGGTGAACCTCGCTGGTTTCCTCCCTCGTTTCCTCGACAGCTAGCAAAGCTCTTTACATATCCTTTCCTCAAAGTCTTGGTTAAAAATATTCAAATCCCCATCAAATACATCAATCATTAGTGATACACACGGACTATGCAATTATACAATATGGGTCTCTATCATTCCCATATTGTTTTTTAGTTTGCCCATAATTGAATTGAGGATAAGCCAATGATATGACAAAAAATTTATAATTATTTATGTACAGGTGGTGGTCGATTGCAGATAAATTAAAACACTCTCTCATAGAAATGGACGATCTCCCTCCTGCACACAATCTCTCTCTACTCGTGTTTCCACATCAACCTCACCGTCACTATCATCACTTTGCCCTCTTTTTAAAACATATCTTCTTCTGTGTGATCTGCTCATTCACATAATCTCTCTCACTTCTTCAAATTTGATCGGAAATGGGTTTCGTTAAGAAAGAGTACGAGTTTCTCAAGGATTTAGGGCTTGGTCCGAGAAACCCAGGCTGTTTCGTTAATGGAGCTTGGATGGGAAGTGGCCCCACTGCTTCCTCACTTAATCCTGCAAACAATCAGGTTCAAATTCTTCTTCTTCTTCTTCTTTGCTCATAGTACTCATTTCAAAAAATCAATTCAATTTTATTTTGAATCTTGCTATCATTGATCGAGATAATAGTTAATTTGTTTAGGTCATTGATATATTTTGAGTCTTTTATGAATTTGTGGTGATTTTTCTGTGAATTTTAATGGTTTAGAATTTAGAATAGTATTTGGTGAGTTTATAAATCAATTATGTAGAAGATCAACTTATTTGGATCCAATTCAGTAAGAACACTCTGAAATGGGCTTCTGATGATGAGAAACTGAATTGAAGGGATGAAGTTGGATCACGTTGTCCCTTGATGTAGTATGTTTTTAGTGTATATGCATTTGAGAATCATTGCATGGGATTTAGTGTTCTAATTGGATGCTCTATCGTGAAACGATTGTTCTCATGCTCAACTGTGTCAAAAGTTCTCAATATAGGGATGCATTTTGATGCTTATCGATGACAGAGTTATTTATTCCATGTACTTAAATGAATTAATTAGTGTTGGAAGGAGACATGAGACTTTATTCTTATCAGAGAGTAAGCATGACAACAATCAAATTGAGAGATAATAAGTTACTTCATTTGTTAATTATTGAGTACTAATGGAAATATATAATAAGTCACTTAGTAATTAAACTACTTGATGATGATGAACATTGAATGATTGCACTGAATTGAGTGATGACGAAGATACTTAAATTATCAATTATGAGTATGGTTGTCAGTTTAGGTTAGGTTTTTACATTTTTGCCTGTTGTTTTACATTGTTGCAATCATCATTTGTGTTGATATTTTGGATTGCATGGAGCATTAGAACGAATCACGAACCTCAATCACGTGAAATCTAGGATTTAGGAGTAAAGGGAACAAAGTAATGAATCACAAAATATCAATACAAATGGAGCATTAAATATAATATCAACACAGGGCATGCTTTCAAACATACATTTTCTACTCGGTTAAGTTGATATATATTTATATATGTGTGTGTGTATATTTACTTATTAATCATGAATTCTGAATGCCACTCCTAGAGTGCAATGCGTTCTATATTATTGCAGACAGTCATCTAATACTTTATTGTATGCTTATGAATATTGTTATTTATTGTCAAAGAAAATGTTATGAATAAAATGCAGGTTATATTTGGTAGGTTTATTTTTTTATTTTTATTTTTTTATTTTTATTTTCCATTGGCAATCCTTTTTGCGTCTTTAAATTAGTCAATGATACGTTTTTGGTAGCTAGAGGTGATATTCTCCTGACTTTGTTTCAGACGATTGCGGAAGTCTTGGAGGCATCTATTCAAGATTATGAGAATGGGATTCAAGCTTGCAGTGAAGCAGCAAAGTTATGGATGCAGGTTAGATAATTGAACTAAAGTGATGTGCTTGACCTTTTTGGTGAACTTCCATGTATTACGTTTTCCCAAGACGAGAATATCCTATTTGTGACATATGGTGCAAGCAATGTATGCTATGCTTATAGATAGTTAGGTTCTATTGAGCAAACCTCCCACAATCTCTATTTTTTGAGAGAAGATCCAGAAAATTTAGTCAAGATGAATGAAGGAAGAACAACCACTAATGATACAAGGACTAGTGGTTATACTAAGGATAAGCATTCACCATCACTTTTTTCATTGAAAGTTTAGATACTTAAAGCTATTGCATATGATTACTTTTTTTATTTCTTCCACATAATTTGTTATCTCTCACCACCCAATTGCTCCAACACAGGAGATCTAGCACACTTGAAAGTTCCCTCCACTCCACTGTTTACATTTAGAAAGCATTACTTCTCTAAACTCTTAATACATGACAATTTCACTCCAATCTGCCAACTTGTAGCTTTAAGATTCTAGAATTGCTCCTTTTTTGTTGGTTCATTATCCTTAATAATGATGTAATGTGATATAAAAGCTCAATATTCAAATCTTCGTGAGACTTTGATGCACTGTAGCTTTACTAAGCACTGTTCTATCAATTTCTTCTCTCTTTTGTATATAGGTAGGATTTATTATGGTTGAGTTTATGTTCGAGTCTTCTGACAACTCTGTTGATGAAATGATATTTTATGGCTAAAAATATGAATATTGATAATATATTGATCTTATCTGCTCGGTTGTTACTTTTCTCAGGTTCCTGCACCAAAGAGAGGTGAGATTGTTAGACAAATAGGTGATGCATTGAGAGCCAAACTGCAGCTTCTTGGTAGACTTGTTTCACTTGAGATGGGAAAAATACTTCCTGAAGGAATTGGCGAAGTTCAAGTATTGTCAAATAGACCTGAAAATTTCTTGTTTCGTATTTTTTGATTAATTTATTTATTCATTGTTCTATTTTTAACTATTATGATCTGTCCATATATTACTAATTTGCATCCCCATCTAGCCTATTTTACAATATCTCTCTAATTGAACCTCCTTCGTTATTTGCATTGTCAAGTACAATGTTCAAGACACAAGGTCATATATGAGAATGACACTACTGAATGGACCAATGGGAGATCTACTGGATCGAAACTATTTGAATTCAATAATTGAAATATCATCACCTTTGTTGTAGAATGCTGGAGTTGGTGTGGAAATGGGAGAGCAAAGGGTTCTTTCAGATGTGCTCCTTCTGATGCATATAGAAAGTTTCCTGTTTTGCTTGGCAAAGTATGTAGAGTTGCTTTCCTACTAGAAATATTTTTCTGGTGGAAGCTATATGTGTCGGGTATGGGGAAGAAGAAACTGTTCAGCGTTATTTTTCTATGTTGCTTACTTGGCGAGGACTGTCGGGAGCTTTTTTCTTGTGTGCTTCCATGTAGTATGGTTCAACCGGGGCGCTGGTTTGCCATTTCATCGGCGTGTCTGTGTAGATTGGTTGATGTTCTGTAACGGAGTGGGTAAATTTGTTTGAAGTTGATAATTTGGTTAGAAAGAAGGTTTAGTGCCTCTTTGGCATTGGGAATGGCTTGGCTGGAACTTAGTGACTTTTGGATACTCTGTGCACATTCTTTGAGCCTAGTTTGTCAACAATATTTTTTCTTTGTTTTTGTCATGCTTATGATAAAGATTCAAGTCCCTTGCTGTGATTGTACTCCAAAGATTAATGGAATTTAAACCTTTTTTTATTTCTTTTTTTTCATAACATCTGATTCTGCAGAGAATGTGATATATTCTAAAGGATGTGGTACTTGATATGATTTCTTTTTTATTTATAAATAGAAATATCAGTAGAAAGAAGAAGAACATGCAGGAAAGTAGGCTATGACAAAGTAGAGTTGTGAGTGCCCAAGGTGGCTACAACAGAAAACAGAGAAATTACTAGGACTTATAAGTGCTTATAAGTTCTGATGCTTTCTTTGCAGAATAACATTCTACTCAAAAGGCAACCCACTAAGTTCTTGACGTAATGCGTTCTCATTCTCTCATTGGGAGATAATGTATTCCCTTTTTCTTCTTGTAACTGTATTCGCCAGAGAACTGCAGAAGGGACTGGGATCCAATGGCTATCAATGGTATGGAAATCCCTGACCTTAGGTGCAAATCAAATCATCCTGGTGGATCAAGAGAAACACAATAGTATGGTATTCTGATGATGAGGACACAAGGAAGGGGGACATGGATGATGGTCTTGGTGCTCTATTTGCATAAAGAGTAGCATTTAACGATAACCTTCTTCCTTAAAATTGTGCTTGAAATGAAACTTCCATTTGTGATACGCGAAAGGTTGGTTGGAAGAAGTTTGTAAATGATTATGAAGATATGTCTAGTGGGAAAAACAGAGAAACTTCATGAAGTAAACAACCTACCTCTTCACAAGTTGAGCTTTGCACTCCTAATGAGAAAGGCATGGAGGAGAATCACTATATTCGTGCAAGAGAGCCCTCAGTACTTGACAACCAAAGAAGTGACTTGAATGCTCTCCGTAACACAAAGACTCATAAGAGAAATGACTGTGCTCTTTTGGACTTGGTTTTTAATTGGATAATAGTCCCATGGGAGTTTCTCTCATTCCCTCTAAGTTTCTCTTGTTTGCTTGCACTGTATTTAGAAACTGCATGACATTGGGCTGAAAGATTTTTTTCATTTTGCTGGGTAAGCCACGATATAAGTTAAAATGCTGCACCTTCATACTGTAAGAATGACTGTATCATACTCAACTTCCATAAACAATAGGAATAACTATGATCTTGTTCTTCCTAAGATAGTAAAGTGTCAATGTTATGTTAGAGCGACCAAGTATGAAACCAGGGAGTTGATAACAACTCAATTCGGAAGAAGCTAAATTAGTATGTGAAAATAATTGAAAATTTTTTGTAAGAAAGAGTAACGACTTTTAATAAGACTAGTTGAAAACATAATAAAATCTCAGTTAATTGAGAAATAGACAATTAAGGATTTTGAATGAATTAAAATGTTTAAACTTCTTTCTAATTATACATGCTTCAACTTCTTTTTTATTTGTTAGATTTTAATATGGGCTGGGGCTCATGAAAAGAAACACCATTATTATTATTATTATTATTATTATTATTATTATTATTATTATTATTATTATTATTATTATTATTATTATTACTACTACTATTATTATTATTATTAAATTGGGTCATTGAACCTTTTTATTTATATAATTCATGCTCGAAGGCTATAATGCAGTTTCTAAGGGGCAATGAAACAATTTAATGCCTGAAGTCTACGTCCATATTACTTCCACCTCACATGAAGACTTGCTTTCACTCCTGGCTACCTAAGCAAATAAGCTATATACCCGAAGGCTAATCAACTAAGGAACACATGTGCTCCTAATAATTAGACGAAAACTCACGAGTCTCGAACTCGTAACCTTTAGTAGATGTCTATAACCAATTGAGTTACAATTGGTGGACAAGAAACACCATTACCAAATGGAAGGGAAATCAAGAGAGATATCACGTTATGGCATTAAAAAAAATATCAATGTATTCTGAATGTTGAACGCGATATACTAAAAATCTTGCAATTTGAGGTAAATAAATCCAGTAAGAGGTCACTTATGATATCACTTTGGATTCAAATTATGATGGCATGTACTTTCAGAAGATACATGCCGAAAAGGAAGTATATATACCAAAGAAAGTACAATGCCATCACGGGAAAAATATCAGTCATTGGGGCAAATATGTCTATCCACGAAAAAGAGCTAAACAAAATCCTTTTCACGAACATTAGGATCCATTTATCTGATGTGCATGCTGCGTAGTTTAATATAGGTACCACACAACTGAGTGAGTAAATTTTTTCAAATATCGATAGCAAAACTCGACTTAGCGGGATCAAGAAAATTCTGTGACTCGACCGAGTTAAAAAGCCCAACTTTTGTTTTTTATTATCAGTTTTTCACATTTCTTTCGTCCCAAACCCTAAATTTGCTCAAGCCAGAGAACTAGAGGAGATAGGTACCTTCTGTTGTGAGCAACTGTCTGATGCTGCTGCTCCTCCCTCCAAAATGTACCCCTAGCCCCTTTTTGCTGCAAAGATTTGGTTAAGTTTTATTTATTATTATTTTTTTGCGTGTGTATGGTATACTGTATATTAAAGGGTTGTGTGTAACTTATTTCAAAAAGTGTCTCTTATGTAGGGAGTTCTTCATTCCTAAATAAAGTTTAAGGTTTTTGTTTTCTTTTTCCCAAAGGAATATAGTGAAGTGTGCGTAATGTATATAAGGCCGATGTGAAATTTGTACCTTTGGTTTGTGTTGGCAATTGCCCTGTTGGGATGATACTTTTTTGCTATCATAACTTTATTTTGACAATGGTAATGCTAATGTAAATACATTGAAATGTTAAATTTATTGATAATCCTTTTGCTAATTAAGTGTTATTAGGAGTGGATATAAAAAAAGTCTTATTGGTATGTACTGTTCGAGTTTTTCCGGTTACTCGGAGTTATCGTTTGACTCAGTAGTCCTCGACCTAGGCGTTACCGAGTACGGAGACTACTCGTGTCCATGCAATGTACTCATTTTTTTACTCTAAGAATGCTAAATTAGTTGATTGTTGAACTTATATCTCTTCTAAATTATACACCTTGCATTATTCGTTCCGTCTTCCATGTTTCCAAGTGAAGTTTCCGCACTATTTTAGAAATTCTAGGTTACAAAAATTTTAATCAAGTATTGAAGTTTTGCAAATTTAGTATAAAGTTGCATTGTCCTTTTCTATTTGATTTTAAGAATTTGATAACATTAAGTTCGCACTTTATTTTTCAACAATTAATATTTGAATATCTCAGACTTTATATTCTCTAATTTCAAAATATCGCGTTGCAGGAAGTTATCGACATGTGTGATTATGCTGTTGGTTTAAGCCGACAGCTGAATGGATCCATCATTCCTTCAGAACGTAAGCCCAAACCTCATGTCTAAATTCATGATTAATTTTCTTTTGAAAAGAATGATCACCCTTTCAATGGCTAATTTTGCTTGATAGAATAGTTCTCCCCCCCCCCCCCCCCCCCCCCCCCCCCCCCCCCCACTCGTATTGTTTTGTGAGAAACCAACACTGAAATCACAAGATACTGCTACTACCTGGGGTTTGGGGCAGCTAATGGTCCTCCCAAGGTAGATTTACCTCTAGAGAGTTAAGGGGTTGTACTTTCCTAGTTGAACTAATTTGGCAGCTGGTGGGGTTGGAGTGTCGGTCTTATAACCTAGTTCACTAGCTCCATGCATTCATAACCTAGTAATTTTATTACTATTGACTAGGTCTAGTTTCTACAAGAAAGTCTGCATCCAATGAATCAAGGACTCCTAAAGGCAGGCGTCCTGTGTATTGGGCCTACTGGCACACTTTGGTATTCAATAAATTTTAACTTCAAAAGAAAAGAAAAAAAAAATGAAAAAATTCAGAAACCAGAGTCCCACCATGTTGCCTGAGGTTAAAAAAATGAATACCTATTTTATGTGTATGATAGAAAAGGCCAATTCATGAGAACAAATAATGATGAAAATTTCTCACATTTCCAGTATAGATATCTTCAAGATATCTATTCAATTTATTCTTCTGTGCGATTTTCTGTCGTTGCAGCTTGTGGTTGATTACTGGTTGCAACTGTGGTTAGGATTTTGAAACTTCTTTTTCAGGAATTTACCATCTGAACTGTTATTTACTTTGTTGTCTTATTAAACAGGTCCAAATCATATGATGATGGAGGTAAGGCACTTGCACTGGGATAATTAAATGTATCAACATGGTAATAAATGGCTCACTACATGACACGCTGAACACGCTTTGTACTTTCCAGATGTGGAATCCTCTGGGAATAGTTGGTGTAATTACAGCATTCAACTTTCCATGTGCTGTTCTTGGTAAGATTTTATGATTGGTTCCGTGTGAGGATAAGATCATGATTGATTTAGTTCATATATGAATATTTAGTTCATATATGAATCTTGGGGAGGCCAGGTTGTCAATTTCCTTATCTTATATTTAATAATGTGTCATTATCGACATTGCATAAGGCCTTATTTTCTGGTCCACGAGTTCACTATGTGAATAATGAATGTACATCACAAACACAAGGCTCAGTATAGAAAGTTTGAAAAGTTGAAGGTAATGCTTGCATAATTATCAATATCTTGAGATATGTACAATATAAATACTCGATACATATTGTATCAAGACCTCGTTGATAGGTTACATACACATCTTATGGTATTACCGATACGCATGGATGTACTGGCCATGTACAAGTAACATGAATGAATAGATCATAGGCATATATGTGTTACACACGTTGTATATCAGTGGAAGTGTTTTGCGACCTCTATGCTTGAGTAAGTCTTATTTAAGTTTGTTATTTGCGTAAGTATAAACTAATATTTATTTTTGCACCATATAGATACGATACTATCCGTTACACGTATCTAAAGTTTAGGTTTTCAATACACAATATGATACATGTGTATGCATGCTAGTGATCTCAATTATCTTCATCTCACTAAGGAAATTTTAGTGAATACACTATAACTTAAAATTTCTCGGCGATAATTATTCTAAAGACTGGTTGTTGTTTCATGCTTGAATATAAACTACTTGGTAGTGTTGTCTTACTTTTAATTGGATGCAGCCTCATCTAAATGACCAAACTTACAAAAGTTCAGTTGTCCATTAGTTGTAGGTAGTCTTTAATCTCCTTTTCTTGTCAGAGTATTGAACACCATGTTGCGGGTAATATCCCTTAAAGTACAACATGTTTTTCATGTCCTTTATGGCATATTTAGAAACTAATCAAGCATTCTATCAAACATCACAAAATTATTTAAATTTAGATTTTTACCATGCTGGAAATCAGGTGATTCAGAGACTTCGTCGCGAGTTTTATCATATCTTAGATCGAGGCACATATTCCAGGACCACATCCGATCTGTTGCCATCCCTACCTGACCTGTTGCCATACTAATAAGTATCATTTGTAGATGAGATCGAAGCATTAATTGAGCTAAAAGTATAAATTAATACAATTTTACATGAGGATAATACAAGTTTTCATTGCTGATCTTATTGAGATAATGAAGTTTGTGCATTATAATACGACCACAGACCAGTCAAACCCACCTTCAGCCGGTGACTCGTCAAGAAGAAAGCAGAAAGAGAATTAAAAAAAACGGAAAAATTGACACCCTTGTGAATTAGTGTAGATGATTCGCTACTGTCAGCTTGACATCATCTAGGATATGTTTGAGTTTAGCATTTATTTACTGGATGTGCAGTTTATGAATTACTATTGCTAATTGAAACCCAGGGCACTAATGGTTATCTTTATTTTCTACATTCAAGTTGCCAAACTTTGTCAAATTTCTATAAGCATTTCTGGAGCCCTATCTGATATGATGTTTTATTTTTAATGTGTTTTTGTTCTTAGGATGGAATGCATGTATTGCATTAGTATGCGGAAATTGCGTTGTCTGGTACGTTCAAATCCAGAATATAAATGGCAACTATTTATTAATGAGAGCATTAAATTTTGGTTTATGCTAAATTTTTATTGTGTTAGAGGTTGGAAATACTCCAACTTTGTTTCCCATGTTTTGTGGCATGCCATTGACAGTTCATCCACTCTTCGAACTTTTCTCAAGAAGTGAATGTCGGTTTGGTATGGTATGCCTCTATAGTAGTATTTGGCTTTACTTGAGACTTCAGTGTTAAGGTCGATCTTCACTAAGCATATTGTATCATGCACACCTTGCTTAATAATTTAACAATGACTACTGAACACCATCACACTTTCTCCGTCACAAGAAATTATCAAAGCTCTGACACTAAAATCTCAAAAGAAATTGTGGGTGCCCTGGTGGATGGAGAGGAGAGACCATTATTAATTATTATACAGCATCTCGAGTTGTTTGTGATGGTCATTTTTGTTAATCTTACTATTAATTTTTTTTTTACTGATTTATCATTTACTTTGCCATTTTCAATCATACTCCACTTCATTTTTCTCAAAATAATGTTGCCCAAATGTTTTTTTTTTTTTTTTTCTGTAAAATATTTGGTGAAGCTCTCCCTCTTATGCTTTGACCCTCATCACAAAGGAAAGAGGGTCTGTCTGCTGTCTCTTGTGGATACATATCTGAATTTTGTTACCGATCACTTATAAACTATGTATTTCTACTGTTCCTTATCTCTTCGATGAAAGAAACATGTAAAATTCAATTGGAAATGCCCCTGGATCTAAGTCGAGAGTTATTGGCAAAACTTCATAGGCTGTGAGACACATCTCGTTTCAATTGAAATTTTTTTGACAGAGGATAGCACTAAAGAAAATTTGGCTTTCTATAACAATTTCTATAAATACTGAACGAAGAGACCTTGACTTGCACTTGTTGGAGAATGCTTTCTTTTAATACCCTATGTCATTGGATTGCAGGAAGGGTGCTCCTACGACACCCTTAATTACAATTGCAGTGACTGAAATAGTAGCAGAGGTTCTGCAAAAGAACAATTTACCAGGTGCAATTTTCACTTCCTTTTGTGGAGGTACTGAAATTGGTCAAGCCATAGCCAAAGATACAAGGATATCTCTTGTTTCATTCACTGGAAGTACCAAGGTAATGTGATCTTGTGCTGACCTATTTTGAACTTTTTGAAATCAACCTCTGCATATTTTTGAAGTAATCACATTGAAGATAATGCCTGTCCTTATTAAAAAGAATCTACCTGAAAGTTTAGAAAGATCAAAGCAATATTTCCAAGCCTCAGTAGTTTCAGGTTTTGAGCTTTCTGTAATGTGGATGTTGCTTTTGATAAATAGTATATTGTACTTTATATTTACTTTTTACATTTAGGACCCCAAGTTTCTTCTCTTCGTTGGCATTGTGAATTTCATTTATTGATAAAATAGAAATGTACCAAGTAGTTCATGTCAATAACTATATTAGGTAATTTCAAAATCCGGTATGAGTGTTAATATTAAGGATAAAAGTGTTTTTGGTCATTTTATCACCTAATTATAAACAAATTCGAAGATATATTATATGTTAATTTATAATGATATTATGGGCGAACGACGGGAATTGAACTCGCGCATCGTGGATTCACAATCCACTGCCTTAACCCACTTGGCTACAACTGCCTTCCCCTAACAGATAAGATAATTAAATTGTTTATACTTGTATAGAAAATTAATAGAATATGTAATCTTGGTTCTAAAAAAAGATTTTTTAAAAAATTGGAAACTTAGGTGATTTCAGATTGGAGCACAAATTATTAGTTCGATGTCCTTATCAAATTTGAATTTTAGTAAGTCCGGTTCGAATCCAATCTGTTCTACCTACATTCGACCACCATTAGGGGGATGGATCGAGATACAAGAGTACTGGAGAGTAGGTGAGTTAGTAAAGATCATCATGAAGATGTTTCAGTTCAAAGTGATGATGCAAGAAAATTTCGGTTTGTTAGAACAATGATGACAACGAACTATAATTGTCTTCTGGAGAAAAAACAGATTGACTAGTTGTGAAAGATATAATCCAAGCAACAAGGTATCCAAGTCCCATCGGCAGAGTGGAGGGAGTGTCACAAATGGAGCCAAATGGAGTTTTTTTTACGAAACCAACAAAGATTATGCGCTAAGATTTGGGTTCATTTGTGTACAAAACTATCATTTATTGTTGATTCCAAACCATAAGGTTTTGCATAGATTGTTTGTAATGGGAGAACTAATGGCAGACACTATGAACAACGAATTCAAGAAAAAATAACCCATAGCTGAAATGCAAAGAGGGATAAAGTTGTAAAGGACGACATAGACAAAAACACCACTGTTGACTTCTACCACTACTAACCGCCACTATCACCACCATATATGACAACTACTACCCCAACCATATTAGAACCCCCACCAACCACCACCACCACCACAACAACTATCAAACACCATCAACCGCCACCACTACCAACCACCTTCACATCACTACGAACCAACATCGCCACCACCACCTACTCATAACCACATACCACCACCATCAATATTACCCACACAAAAAAATGCACCACCATAACAACTATCATCTTTTTGAAAATTGTTTTCACCATTCTTAGTGCTGAATTCAATTTGCAGAAATTCTTAGCTAAAATGGAAGATTTTGAAAATTTTGAAAATTTCATTTTTTGGAAAATTATTTGCATTTACAACGGATTTTTCGTTAACGAATTAGGGCCCAAGTAGTATATGAATTACAAGAAAATAAATTAATATCATCCGTAGTGATTTAATTAAGCCAAATTATAACACATCTAAAAGATCCACGACATATAAAGGTATTAATCTCTCTTCTTTAGTTTTGTTAATTTTATTTGATCTTCCTATTCTCTTTGGTGTTTTTTTTTCTCTAATCACTTTACAACGTTTCTTGGTATTGTCATATGAGTAGAATATCGGTATCATCATCATCATCAAAGCTCATTCCTGATATTTTCGGGGTCGGTTACATGGATTTTGGTTCTCCAAGCAATGTGGTCTTCCCACATGTCCTTGCCTAATCTAAGCTCAATGATATCTTTATTCACTGCATTCATTCAAGTTTTCAACAGTCGTCTCCTCCGTCTACACCCTCCATTAACTTGCCAATCTAGACATTTTCTAATTAGCGTCGTGTTTGGTCTCCTCCGCACATGACCAAACCAAGTTAAACGTCTTTCTCTCATTTTGTCCTTTATGGGCGCTACACCTAAGTATCTTTTAATTCTTTTATTTCTAATTTTATCCTTACGAATTTTACCACATCCACCTTAACATACGCATTTCTGCTACTGCCATCTTATGCGTATGTTGTCCCGTAGTAGCCCAACATTCTGAACCGTATAGCATGGCTGGTCGAACAATTGTTTTATAACATTTCCCTTTTAGCCTTGCAGGCATTCTTCTATCGCATGATACTCCTGACGCCATTCTCCATTTCAACTAACCAACTTTAATCCTATGGTCTACATCTTCCCCAATAGCCCAATTTTTTTGAATTATAGATTCAAGATATCGAAAAGCCTCACACTCTGGGACCTCTACACTTTCGATCTCAATTGCATTACTTTTTCCTCGTGGTTCACAACCAAAGTTGCACACTAGATACTCTGTCTTCGAACGACTAATTCTAAAACCTTTACTCTCTAAAGTCTCCCGCCACTTAACTAATTTTTGATCTAAACCTGTACTAGTCTCATTCATTAAGACAATATCATCTGCAAATAACATGTACCAAGGTACATCTTCTTGCAGATGTCTCGTCAACTCATCCATGACCAAAGCAAAGAGATATGGACTTAACACCGACCCTTGATGTAGTCCTACTGACACTGAAAATTCACTAGACATCCCACTTGCTGAGCGAACACTTGTTACAACCCCTTCATATAATATAATTTGGGAAATTTTTTAATTAATTTGTTCTCTTTTGTTTATAACATATCTCCAAAGACCGACCAATGAAATCAAGTGTTTGTTCCGAAAGTGATTATTTGGTATCTCAGTAAAAAAATCGCAAATTACTCCACTCGAGACGGTTCAAACAATTAATTCAGAAATCGTAACACTTTACTATTGACAAACAATTAATAGATGATTAGTTACCAATTTAATGAACTCAAAGCTACTTTACAATCGTGGAATCTCTTCAAAACCCTTATCTGAAAGTTCTTGTACTTGCCACAATAGACCACCATGGATAATGGATCTCAAGCACAATTTTCCCACGCCATCATTCATTTTATTTTTCATGCCCAAACAGTTCCCCAAGGATTTCAAGGTCGGTATCCTTGGGCGATTTTCTCGTATTTGATGGCCAAGATCCTGAAGGATGGGTTTTTCATGTCCAACTAGTTTAACGCCTCAATGTCATACCTGATGATCATCTTGTGAAGTGGCATCAATGCACCTCATGGGTGATGCTATCTCATGGTGGTTGAGAAAAATCTTTGGTCGACCATCTTGGCATGCTTTTACTCTTGCCCTTTCTACTCGCTTTGGAAAATCAGATGATGACGATCGAGAAGGATCACTAGCAAAGTTACAACAAACTACCATAGTGGTGATTATTAGGCACACTTTGAGCGGTTGGCTAATGTGGCACAAAATTTTGCAGAAGCCTTCCTTGTTCAACGTGAACTTAATGATGATATTCGCGCAGGATCAACCTGCTGCTACATTGTCCCATGCTATAAAGTTGCTAAACATCAAGAGGAGTGTGTCATTGACTAATTGCTCTAGTTGTTTTTGTTGGGGCCAATTCCATAGAACCATCCATTGCATTCATTACCACTATTACCTGAACCTGGGTCAGCTGCACAAGCATTGCCAACTTGTTTAACCGCATACTTGCTGGTGTGCGTCATTTGGCTCCCTTTGGGCAATTGGAACGATGTGAACACGCTTTTCTGGTGATCTTTATGGGTTCTGGGATCCTCTAAAAATCTTGCTTGCCTTTCAAAAAAAAAAAGGTCTGGTGGATTTCTGGTAAGTAGTTCTGCTAATGGGTCTGTGGTGCAAGGTTTAAGGAAATGTGCTAATATTTGGCACCATATGCAATGATGTCCAGTCAAACTTACTGAAAAAAGTTGTAGATCATTTTATTGATATCAATGATATGCATGTTGACCTGTTGCACGTTTCCAATTCCAGGTGGGTCTATCGATTCAACAAACAGTTAGTCAGAGATTTGGCAAATGCTTGCTCGAATTAAGTGGAAACAATGCCATAATTATCATGGATGACGCTGACATCCAGCTAGCTGTTCGTGCTGTGTTGTTTGCTTCTGTTGGAACAGCTGGTCAGCGCTGCACGACCTGCCGTAGGCTGGTAATTTTTTGTTTTTTTGTTTTTTTTCCTTCTTTAGTTGTGAAAATTTGGATGTCTTTTGGTAGTCAGTTTCTAGAGCATACTCATTTTCCTTTTTTTTCCTTTGGCACAGCTTCTTCATGAAAGTATATATCAAGATGTACTTGATCAACTAACTGCAGTTTATAAGCAAGTCAAAATTGGAGACCCATTAGAAAAGGGTAACCTGCTAGGACCTCTTCATACTCGTGCTTCAAGAGAGAGGTTTGAAAATGGCATTGAAGTCATAAAATCTCAGGCATGTATTCTTTCTTTTGTTTCAACCTGCTAATTTTCCTTTATTATGTTCATTCTATCTTCCTAATGTTGCAAAATATCCAGGCTTGCATGAAAAACTTACCTTTATTGAAAATCATCTTCAGTAGTGTACTGTATGAAACCAATTTCAAAAGTAGAAAAATATTCCTATTTTCCTAGTGCAGCACCAGGACGAACAATCTGAAAAGAACATCCTTCTTTACAAGATTTTG
Source organism: Berberis thunbergii (assembly GCA_003290165.1). Classification (NCBI taxonomy): domain Eukaryota; kingdom Viridiplantae; phylum Streptophyta; class Magnoliopsida; order Ranunculales; family Berberidaceae; genus Berberis; species Berberis thunbergii. The sequence continues at coordinate 78,279 of QNQO01006877.1, read as the reverse complement.
TACTAGACTAAGTATCAAACATAAGTGTCAGGTACCGGGGACAGTTTTTGAAGCAAATACTAATATTAAACTTAAAATAGTTCTTAAAGATTCTTTCTCAATATTGTGCACTTGGCATGAACTACGTATGTGAAAAGTATATGTATTCCTAAATAATAGATAAAGCAATCCTATGTGCAGAATGCTAACCTCAATTTTAATTGTGGTGGCCATTCCAACTGGCACTAGGAATTGTTTCCATATTACTATAGCTTCAATGGACTTTTTTTTTTTTTTTTTTTTTTCGGTTCATTAACTCTGTCCTTGGAAATGTGGGAAGATCGTTTTGCTTGGAGAACCAAAATTCATGTAGCCGACCCCGAAAATCTCGGGAATGGGCTTTGATGATGATGATGATCAACTCTGTCCTTGATGGGACAAGAAATATATATTTTTGAATGATTTGACTTTATGTTATACCATGTCAATTGATCCATGACTATATGCTTTCTTCCCTTCTTTTTCTAAATCACTATGTAGTTAAATCATTAATCGGCTTATATTTCATAAACATATTTTCTTTATCCTTCTAAGTTATTTCAAGAATTTTTTTTTAATTTTTATTGAAGTAGTAAACATCACTTGACACAATGAGGCAAATTATAATAAAATAAAAAATTCAATGTCAGATAAAAGGTGCAACCCTATATTATATAGTTTTTCTTGATTTTCCTTTGGTTGGGTTTCTCTTTCCTCTCTCTCTATATATTTATTTATTTCTTTCTCATGCCTCTTCACACACTCTTGGTATATAGCCTTACAGTAGGTATGATGAGGTTGATGTAATTTTTCTTTTTAAAAAAAAACCTTAGTTTTATTCTCATTTGTTTATAACGCATTGTCATGTGACCGACTAATCGGTGAGTTTTGAAAGCGATTAATCGGTAGATTAGTAAAAATCACGAAGTACTCGGCTAACGGATTATTCAAACGGATAATTAAAAAATTGTAACATTCTACTAGCGAGAATAGATTAATTGAGGATTAATCGCCGATTTAATAACATAGTTGAATCAACTTTAACTTTGATTTTAATGAACCCTAAACCTTTCATATTCATATAACATGCTAGTTAGGAATTTCACTCGACTTACAATGTTTTGGGAAAACATGCAAGTTTCATAAATTCAGAAATTTCACACGTTCTAGTACGCGGACGCCAACTACGCATGCGTGTGCGTTTCAATTTATATCGTTTTCTAATTATGTGAATTATTCGTAATTTCCTATAGTATTTTATAACTTCCATTTAAGCGTCTTGATGGTTCTAATTTCTCTGAACTTTAGCTTGTGAAAAAAAATTAGATAATTTGCTTTGTAAAAAAGGTTACATAATTTGATTTGATTTACAATAAAAGAAATATTGAAGATTTCACTTGCCATAAAATTTCCAACATTACATAATTTGATTTGATTTAAAATAAAAATAAAAATAAATTGTGAAGCTTTCACTTGCCATAAACTTCCCATTTTAAACAGTGAATTATAAACTTAGAACCATGTCATTAAGCAAGTGTGGCAAAAAAGAAAGTGAAGGAAAATAGTAAGAAAATGAGGGTGAAACAGGTTTTGTGGGAATGGTTCATGGCTGATGTGGGGCCTCGTGTTTTGTTAAAGAGTATATAAGGGCTTAATTGATTTATCTCTTTACCCCTACACTAATCATCTTATCAGAATACAAAAGTATGTAAATATGAAACTCTTGGAAGGGAAAAACTATCATTTCACCTGAAGGCAATGACATACCGCAGGTACTGTTCATGGAGAGAAAAATTGTTATTGTAGTAAGATATTACCTGTGGATATTTACTTATTACCTAATTTTTTTCTTGTATAAATGACAGGTTATTATTGGTAAAGATAAATATACTTGCAAAGGACTTTGGGAATTATATATTGAATAATATTGACAGAAAAATATAACAAAACTCTGGTGCTTTTGGAATAGGATTCTCTATTATGAAGATTAATGTCATTTATTTTTGAAAATAACCTAGTCGTAAATTTTTTTGACATTTATTTTAAATTCGTATTCCCTTACATATATTAAAGTAAATCAACTATCTGAATACACTCATTATGTAAATAATAACTTAGTATGGCCATCATAATTGATGTGCACACCCTTGATCTATGTGTCTTTGTTGCGTCTATCGGCCAGGTTATCTTGGCACCTTTAATTATGCACTTCCGTGGAGCCATGTGAAGTAGAGGTTTGGGATATTTTTGTAGACATGCACATATACATATACATATCCATTGGAATTCGATGCAGAAAGTATGAACAATCATGCCTTCTATCAAGGATGCACCGACTCATCGATAAAAAATCCATGTTTGCAAGTACAACGCATGCATGACCGACACGTGTTCAACACATATCTGACATGCAGTCAATGTGTGTGTCGAGTTGCCTAGGTCAGACATGTGCCCGACATAGTCAGGACTCGTTTCAAGCATATTGGACTCATTTCGAGCATATCCAATAGTAACATTTTGGTTTTATTAGTGGGTTAATGTTGTAAATGCAAATAATCATATAATTATATACATTAGGTTAACTACTTAGAGGAGTTGTTATCTTGTCCACTTCTGTGAAAGAGTTGTCCCAAGTCCCAACTAGTATTCAACAACATATTCTAGCAGTGAGCACCGTTATAATCTTCTGGGCTTGTTTTTTCATTTTCTCTATTCTTTTCCTCAACATATTCTAGCAGAACTTATTTATGATCATAAATTAATTATAAAGGAATAAATAAGATTTAACTTTTGATGTGTCGCCAGGTCCTAGTTTTTTAGAAATTGCTGAGTTGACGTGTCGTGTCCTTGTCTACATGACACATATATCCGTATATATGCATCCTTGCCTGCTATTCATTGATTACTTGTCCCAATTGTTTCTAATGCCCTATTTTTACCATTGACCTGGTTAAATGTTCTTCTTACACCATTTTATGCAGGGAGGGAAAATTCTCGTTGGAGGATCAATTATAGAATCGGAAGGGAACTTTGTGCAGCCTGCAATAGTTGAGATTTCGCCAAATGCAGCTGTGGTAAAGGAAGAATTGTTTGGTCCTGTACTCTATGTTATGAAGTTTCAGGTATATGTTTTGAAATTCCAGTTGCTTGACCATTTCACCTTTTCACTTGAAATTATTTGGTTCTCAAAAAATGGTATTCCTTTTGACAGACTCTACAAGAAGCAATTGAAATAAACAACTCTGTACCGCAAGGATTGAGCAGTTCAATCTTCACACGAAGACCTGAAATTATCTTCAAATGGCTTGGGTGAGTCCAGCAGTAACAATTATATCTTTGTCGGTGTGGTTTCTTCCAAGCATTGAGAATTTACATGCCATCTAGAATATCATCTGTGTCAAACAATTTGACTTGTTAGTTTTAGTAGTTCTCATTTGCCATTCTTCTTTTGAAACTAGTGCTTTGAGTTGCATGAAAAACTTGCATCATCTGTCTCCTATCTTTCTACTTCAATATCTTCAGGTAGGAGTTAGTGCAGCTAGCTAGCAAACTGAAAACTTCCACTACTATCTAATTAAATTTTATCAGTTAGTCCTTTCAACTTGCAATAAGAATTACGCAATACCAGTTTTTTCTGTGTCTAAACTATTTCAGAAAACTTCATCTGTCAATGTGGATATTCCAATTTCCTTGCCCATTTTAAAATTTGAGCTTGTTTTTCCCAGTCTTCTGGTACATCCAAGCGTGCAACACCTAGTTTCCAATAGCATTATTTGTCTTATTTCTTTCTTATTACATTTCCCCTCTAGTTTAATTCTTTTGACACAGATGAGCCTTGAAAACATTTAGATATTTCCACATTAACAAACAGTTCACTATGCCTGTGCTAGACTGTTATGCTTGATAATACCCAGCTCTTCTTTTTAAGCAGTTTTTAATTCACTTACATATTTTGATTGTGGTGTAGGCCTCACGGAAGTGACTGTGGTATTGTGAATGTGAACATTCCTACAAACGGTGCTGAGATTGGTGGTGCTTTTGGTGGAGAGAAGGCTACTGGGGGAGGTCGTGAAGCAGGAAGTGACTCTTGGAAGCAATACATGCGACGCTCAACATGGTAAAATTCACTTGTCCATCTTCTAATTTTTTTGGGGACAAATGATTTAGTGCACTCTAGGGATCAAGGATTCAGTCTTCCAAATTTTTTTTGTTATGTATGCATTTATGCTGGATTTACTGATTCATGATTTGCACAGCACAATTAATTATGGGAGCGAACTTCCACTGGCCCAAGGAATTAATTTCGGCTGATATGTCTAGGATTTGGGTAAGCTATATATTACTAGTTCTTTGTCAATGGTGTACCGTGCTAATTCTGTTTTCTCTCTCTTTCCCGTGGTTTTCACTGTAATTTTGGTGATATTTATTAATTTATTCTGCATAGACTGCAGGGTCGGCGTTTCTTCGGCAACCTCAACGCCGTCTACAGTCCACCTTTCTGTCAGTGATCGATACAAAAACATGTCATAAGTACACTAGATAAGTGATTTCTGATGTTTCAAAACTAGGATTGGTTTCAGTTGCATGCATCTTCTACAAAAAATAACAGCAATAAAAAGGTGGGCAATTCATTGTAGCATTTGTTAGTAGTAGTAGTGTGGGTTTTCTTTTTGTGAAGTTCCTGTGTTTGCTCAGAGCAAGTCAAACGGACCCATCTTCACAATGTTTAGGTTATACCAGATGGGGAAAAAAATGAAATAATTGGAGTGTTACTATTTTCCCTTATTTCTTTAAAAAAAACTCGACTCGCAACCCCAACCCCAACCCCAATAAAATCATTTTCATTCTTCTCTTAATCTAATGCATTTTTATAAAACTGACAGGTTATATTTTGAAAACTTGTTCATGTTCTTAAAGAAATTATTAAAAAAAAAAATGAAATTTGCACAAGATATAATTAATAAATAATTATTGAGCCGACAAATGATATTTTTGCACCAAGATCTGCACGGGCGGATCCACTACTTGGATAAGGGGGTCAATTGACCCCTTTAGGTTTTGTAAAAAATTTATTAAAGTAGTTAAAATTTCTATTGCCCCCATTTGAAATTTCATATTGCTTCTTTTGAAATTTCATATTGCTCCCACTTATAAAAAAAAGTAAAAAACATCATAGATCCCAAATCACAGGAGAAATCGAGCCTCTTGTGTCTTTGTCTGCGTCTTGCGATATCTTCGTTAGTTCTTCTTTATCTTTGTCTGAAACATGTGAGTTTGTTTGATGTTCTTGTTAGTCCATCTCCGATTTGTTGATTTTATGCCCTGGACTTGCAATAAAAATTTCGATGAATTTCTGAAACTTAAATTTCTGAATTTAATATAGTTTTTCATGTCAACCAATTCAGAGATTATCCATCTAATATTACAACTAACAAGAAAAGAAGAAACAATGACAAATCTACATGTTCGATGAATGTTGTGTCAATAAAAAAATCAATTGGATCAGCTGCTAAAACCGTTGTAACAGACAATACAGCATGAAATATCTCCAAGCCAATTTCATCATTCTTGAAAACAATCTCACAATAAGCCTTAATGGTCTTTCTATAAAAGCAAAAAAAAAAATGTTTTACATAAAATATTACTAAGCAATCAATCTCACACTCAAAGTCAAACACACTCCATACACACCACATGTACACATTTCACACTACACACATAGTGACATACATAGCCTATTTGCAATGTACAGAAAAATTGAAATTTTTATGCTCTATATCTCCATCAGTTAAACAGAACCCAGAAAAAGAAGACAAACTTTGATGCTTTTATTAATTTCTTGGAAATTTCTTATATAAATGACATTTTTTTATGTTGTATACCGAGTAAATTTCTTGAAATTGTTACATATTTTTTTACCCCCCTTTGTCTGCAATGCTGGATCCGCCCCTGAAGATCTGATCACCCTATATATGGCATCCTGCATTTGAAATGTATCTTAACAATGATTTTTGGATAAAATGCAATCTCCTTATAAGTGAGATAAAAAATGTTAGGAAACTATGTTTTTGCAACCATGTTGTAATCAGGGTGACGTAGCGCGATTTCAAAAAAATGATGAAATTTCCAAAGATTTTATGTATATCTCGATATTGTAAAAACTCATCTAATGATGTCACATCATCCTGATTGTAAAACACAATTACAAAACCTGATTCCTTAGCCTCATTCGAATGAGATATTAACACATTCTAACAACAGTTGGTGATTTAATAAGCTAATATTTTTTGAATGTTTTCATTTTTCACCAGTGTAAATGAGATAAGGGAGAGAAACCTTGGGATACACTAACCATCAATACAAAAGTTCCTTTCATGATTGAGATGCCCAAAAGGGGTTTTGGCAAAATTTCGTGAAGGCTTTTGCTACCAGAATCAATCATTACTCACTGCCTCATCATCCTTATCATTTGTTGTGGAAACAAGATTCTTTATCTTTATAATTGAGAGGATTGCGACTGATATAGATGCATTCATCAATTTTATTTATTTATTATTTTAATTTAATTTTTTTTTTTTTATGCATTCATCAAAGTGGTCAATGGTTACCCAGTTATTTGCATCGAGACATATAACAACAGGTACGCAAAATCGAAGGGTACTCTTCAACTAGTCCTCAACAAATCTGTTAGTGTAGCAGTGTAGTAGGAATCAGTAGCGGAGCCGCATGCAAGACATGGGGTAGTTACTCCCCTTAAATTTTTTTGAAATTTAGATTTAGTATAGTGATTTGTGAGTAATTATTGTATATTTAACTAATTGTCCTCCTAAAATTTTGCTATTTTTTTTCACCCCCTTTACTTTGCCCCCTTTGTGAACATTTGGGACCAGGGGGGCTCCTGCGCACAAAGGGCAGCCGTCGGATTGTCCAGATCTGAGGACTTTAAACATTTTTTTATTTCACAGTTTTTTTACCGTTGGATTGGACTTTAAATTTTATTTTATTTTTGATTGAGCCCCGTAGTCCCACTTCTTCTATCTCCTCTCTTCAAACTTTCCTTCTTTTTCTTCTCTCTCTTGTTCTTGTTTTTCTTTTCAGCTCTTCTTTTTCGTCTGTTTCAGCTAAAGTCGGGGGTGGTGAATGTGGTGGTGGAGATGAACGATGACAATTTGTTATTTCCTGGATTTGTTTATTTGTTCTTTCCTGATCAATGTCCTTGGTCCTCTGCACCTTGTTGTTACCCTGGTCTTGGGACTTGACTATGTTAGATTTCAAGCAATTGTCATCGATCTCATTCATTGGGTTTCTTCTATAATTCTCAAAATCATCATCGTTATTGCTATTGTTCACATCATTCTTATGATCAAAATCATAACTCTTTTTAGACCCAGAGTACATCAAGATATAAAATTAGTCTCACAAAACATATTTAATGTTAATAGAACATATCAAGAATGCAAGAGAAAGAGATAGAACATTTTGAGAACAACATATATAGATCAATTAGTTTTTTTTTTCATTAATTAGTCTCTCACGCGATTTTGCTTGCGAACTCGTCTGTTGATGGCTGTACTCACCTTTTTTCATTTGATAATGGTTGGTTTGATCACCCTACCCTGGCAGAGGAGATGAAAGCTTGGTGGAACAACTCAGTAGTCTCTGGGCACCCTGGCTATTGTTTATGGTGGAAGCTTAAGGCACTCAGATGCAACCTTAAAAGTTGGACGACTAAAGTTTGGGGTAAGACAAATTTATGTATTCAAAATATTTCTGCCTTAATTGCTAACATTGATACTGATGAAGAGATCAGAGACCTGACTGCTGAGGAGAGGTCTTGTAGAGTGCAGCTACATCAGGAGTGGGCAACATTAACCAAAAGAGATGAGGATTTTTGGAGGATCAGATCAGGAGTCAACTGGGTTTGTTATATGGATCAGGGGTCCAAATTTTTTCATAACTTGGCTAACAGACGCAGACTGTTTAACTTCATTTAAGCTCTTAGCATGGGTAAGGAGTTTGTAGTGGATGAAGTCAGTATTAGAGAACTCTTGATATCTCACTTCAAGGAGTTGTTCTATGAAAAGGAGGAGTGACGACCTTTCTTCTCGGGGATTACTTTGAAGTTTATCGCCCAGTCTACGGCTACCGCATTGGTAGTCTCGCGAAAAGTAGTCCTCCTGTTTCTATTATCCAGTATGCAGATGATACTATCCTATTTTGTGATGCTTCCGCTTCTTAGGTTATTGTTCTTAAAAGAATTATGTTTTGGTTTGAAGTTATTTCAGGTTTAAAAATCAACTTTCACAAATCAAGGGTGTTGCCTATTGGAGAAGTCCCTCATCTGCACCAGTTGGCGGGTTTATTGGGTTGTTCGGCGGGTCATTTTCCAGTTAAGTACTTGGGCATGCCTTTGGGTGCTAGTTTTAAAAGTAAAGTTGTGTGGGATGAGACGATCGAAATGATGGAATCGAAACTAGCGTCTTGGAAACGCAAATTTCTCTCTAAAACAGACAGATTAGCTCTTGTACAATCCACATTAGCTTCTATCCCGGTGTTCATTCTGTCTTTTATCAAGGTTCCATTTTCAATAGCAGCCAAGATGGAACAGATCATGCGCTATTTCCTTTATAGTTCTACTCAAAACTCTAGAAATATGCATTTAGTGGGCTGGGAGAAAATCTGTTGCCCTAAATCTCGAAGTGGTTTAGGCATTCGTCAGGTGCTCACATTCAATATTGCATTACTTTCTAAGTGGCTTTGGCGATTTGCAGAAGAAAATGACAATTTATGGAGATCTCTCATTATGGACAAATATGGACGCATGGGTTTGGGAAAAGAGAACTAAGTACACTTCCTACGGATGCTCTTTGTGGAAGTCCATCTCCCGGTGCGCAAGTGGCTTCTACCCTCACACATCTCTCCAATGTGAAAATGGTGATCTCATCTCTTTCTGGCATGATTTTGGTGTAGTAACCAATCTTTGAAGGATCTGTTTCCAATGTTGTTTATCATTAACAACAATCAATATGGGAGTGTGAGCAATTTTTGGTCTAACGACAGTTATTGGGATCTTTCCTATCGAAGACCCCTAAATTCTAGGGAGCTAGAAGAGTTCGCTAATCTAATGCATATGTTGGATAGACAGATGTTCTCAGAGGGATCTGACAGTTTGGTGTGGAAGGGTAAATGTGTGGGCTTCTCGGTAAAAGAATTTTCGGATATGTTGGTTGCATTTCATTATGAGACCCACTCCAACCCCTTCATTTTCTCTCACAAAAATCTGGTATGGGTGAAAAACATTTTTTCTCGGATTAATTTATTTAGTTGGTCAGTATTGCATGAGAAGATCTTGACTAAAGATAGGTTAAGGAAAAGAGGAATCCACACAGGGAGTCTTTGCGTGTTTTGCAATGAAATTGACGAGACGCTGGACCATTTGATGTTTCACTGCAGTTTCTCCAAATCCATTTGGAGAAGTTTCTTGTCAGAATTTGGTTTGAGTTTGATGTTTCAAGACTCCATTTAGATTGGCTAAGTTGGTGGTCTCAAGCTAATCATTCCCGTCGGGGGGAGTGGTTATGGCGTAGGGTCTTTCACGTTTTCATGTGGTATTTGAAGGACTTAACAGATCATAGCACTCTATCTTTATCGAGATTAGAGAATTGCCGTGGAGGATGAGTTCGACTTGTAATTTGTTTAGGGATTTGGGTTTTGACACTTTCATGATGTCTTGACATTCCTTGTTATAGGAATGTTTCTCTTTGTTTTTTGTTTCCTTTTCTTTTCTTAATAAACATCTTCTTGTTTTACAAAAAAAAAAAGGTCTCTCACATGGTACAAAGAGTAGTACAACCACCACCGTGAGCAAAATATGATCAAACCTAAAAAAAATTATATAAATTAAAAAACCCATATATCATCATGGGTCTTGGATCAAAGTCATAAATAAAACCCCATCCACCAAAAACAAAAAGGAGATCAAAGAGATCAGGAAAAAAAAACAGAGAAGCAATGATGCAGCTTCATCTTTTACCACACTCTCCATCCAAACAAGCTACTTAAGAGGCCTTCCATCTTTAAGGGGACTCCCTTAATTTACCAACACCAAGATTATCTAAGCATGGAAGTTAGAGAGAGGAAAACAATTTATTCATAAAGAAGGGTGAGTCCCATGTCATGATCAAACCCAAACTCCTCATCTGCTCTATGAAGCAAAGTGTGGAACTCTGGGTGAATTAGGAAAGAGATTGGAACAATAAATCTACTTCCCTTCGCACCAACATACACTGCAAAGTGACCTTTCAGTGTAGAGAGAAAGTTGTTTTAAAAATTGTGGATTTTTATTTTCAAATTCACAAATCTATACCGTTCATCAGATCTGACGGTCTAGATTTGTGCGCATGAGCTCCTCCCCGGTCCGAACATTTGACTCCGCCACTTATAAGAATCCTTATTTTCTGTAGATTGTAGGTTACCTTAGCAATGAACAATGAACATTAAATTACCATACTTGTGACAGAAGGAGAAAGGCAGCTAGGTTATCATTTGAAAGAATATATTGTACGGAGCACCTCTGAGTTTGGCCAACTAGTCAAATGCATTAAGGGAAATGTGGCCCAAAACTGTATTTCCTCATAGGGGTGGGGGTGGGATATTAAATTTCTTATGAATTTTTTTTTTGTTTTTATTTCTTCAATAATTATCTTCAATCTCAAGTTCTTTAGTTTCCTTTTTATTTTTTTGACCTCATTCAATTAGAAAAATGTTTGATAAGTTGATAGAGAGTGTAGATAAGTTGACAACCGTAAAAAAAAAAAAAAACTTAAAATGAAAGAAAGAAAACATCTTTAAACTTGAATTAAGCTAAAATATACAACAACAACATCAACTTAGAGAATCAAAATATATGTAATGTAACCAAATGAGAAATGGACTTTTATGATGATGAACCTCATCCAAATCCCGATGTCATAAAGAGTTATTTGAGCTTTTAACATGTTCCATAGTAGGTCCCAGGCTTTTCATAGCAATCACTCATTGCTCTCACTCTCTCACTCTCTCTTTCTCAGCTGCTGATTGACAAGGATAAGAACAAAAGACCTGCAACAAGAGGATGTAACCTTTGCAACAAGTTCAAACTTTTGTCATGAAATTATCATGAGCCCCAATTCGAGCCGAGCTTTTCTAGCTGGCCTGGGTTTCCAGCCTGGGTTGACTGCCTGGGTGGGTGAATTTACACTTTTGCCCCCTCCTTTTTAAACACTTTTTTCAAAAAGGTTGTTAAAGAGGGGGGGCAAAGGTGTAAATTCACCCACCCAGGCAGTCAACCCAGGCTGGAAACCCAGGCCATTTAGAATTTCTGATTCGAGCCGGACTATTAATCACATTTATTATTATTATTATTAAGGTTGACGTTCTTTACCCTTCTAGTTCTATAACGGAAATTCTAAATGTCGAGGGAAAGAGCGAGGAAACCAGCGAGGTGGCGGGCTGTTCACCTCCCTCGAGATGTTTTTCGTGCGCGTATTTCGAGGGGGGTGAACGGTTCACCCCCCGCCACCTCGTTTACCTCGCTGGTTTTCTCGCCCTTTCCCTCGACACATAGAATCTCTGGTTCTATAATTGATATGAGCGCTTCCACCTCTCGAACGAGTGGGCGAGGAAAAGAGCGAGGGAGGAGATTGTCCATTTCTCTTGAAATACGTGTATAAAAAATAATGCCACGCATCTTGAGAGGCATGGACGGTCCCCTTTTTCCCTCTCTCGCTGTTTTCCTCGCCCACTTCCTCGACGTTTAAAATTTTTGAATTGATATTTGTGATTGTGTTTTAAAACGAATAGATCAAAATGTAAAAAAGCTCAAACCTGATTAAAAATGACTAATTGTTCTGACCATCTAAACTTACTCAAACAGATGATTAGCTTGGGAAAGAACATGGGGAACAATGATTTGGAATGCAAAGAGAGATCTACTCTTACTCTTAGGAGGAGTTTGTTTAGGTAGTCATGTTTTAAAGCTATTTTTTGTAGGACTGAACAAAAAACCGATCAAACCAACCGAATCGATTGATTTGATTTAAATTCGGTTCGAATTTGAAATCAAAGTGGTCGGTTCGATTTTTAATTTCTATGTGATTTTAACCGATCAAACCGAATATATATAATAAATAATATATATTTGATATATAAATAATACAATATGTTTAAAATAGTCGATTTGTTCAATTTTATTTTGATTTTGATTCAATTTTAGTCGATTTAATTTCAATTTAAAAATTTTAAAATCGACCTAAATCGATTCAGTTCACAATTTAGGTTAAAAACCGAATCGATAATTCAATTTTCAGCCATAATTTTTTGATCAAATTTAAACTCTTATATTTTTATCCATTCTCTTTAAAACTTAAAACGTAGAAAAAATGAAAATGTCAAAAGCCTAAAACTTTAACTAAAAAAAAATGACTATAAGTGGGGCATCTGTTCTCAACACGACGTGACAAAACCAGACTAATAATACTGCAGAAACAGTGATTGACCAACAGCTATGCATCAATCCATCAAACAATCTTTTCACGTTTTGCCAGATAAATCCATTTCCCATAAAATAATTCCAAAATTACACCTCACCCGTGACCCAGTAATACCATACTAGTCTCCATCTTCCCTGTCACTTTTGTTTGCTTAATTGGCCAACCAATATACCAATCCAATCTTTTCCATTGGGTAGATTACCTAAAATGCGAGACCTCAAATTTCATTATCTGCGCATCAACATTAACACAGATCAGATGTCCTATTATTCCTGTCACTTTTGTTTGCTTAATTGTCCAACCAATCCAATCTTTTCCATTGGGTAGATTACCTAGAATGCGCGACCTCAAATTTCATTATCTGCGCATCAACATTAACACAGATCAGATGTACTATTATTCACACAACTCCCTTAATGGCAAGTGGAAGGGACTGATATTCCACGGTTTGGCTAAATGGATTAAGGTTTTCACTGGAGATGCTCTAAGATGTTAGGATGTCTTAAGGGTTAGTTTTTGTTCGCGAGTGGGTTTATTCAAGTTTCATTTATATAAAGGTTTAGGATCCGTAAAACCCAGCTCAATTTAAAAAAAAAAATTATAATAAAGTTCTATGATGATACCATATCATCAGATAAAGTCTTCTATAACCTCTTGACATAAACATGAATACTTTTGAAATTTAATTATTCTTCAAAACAGAAATTCTAGATGTCGAGGGAGTGAACGAGGAAATCAGCGAGGTTGGGGAGGACCGTCTATCCCCCAGAATGTGTGTCATCAAATTTCATGTGTGCATCCCGAGAAAATGGACAGTCCCCTCCTCACTGATTTCCTCGCCAACTCCCTGGCCTCACTCTCTTCAAAATCACGCCAAATAAAATGATTGCAAAAACTTGATTTCTTAGTATTTTAATGGTCCAACACTCCTCCAACTCGTCAACCTGTATCCATTTCAACCTCCAGTCCATCTCATTGACAACTAGACCACATTTTAAATATTACTAAAACCAGCTAATCAATCAATTATTACTAATAATAGACTACTTTTGTCTGCACCCAGTCCATTAGTAAGTCAAGAATCTCGGTAACCCACTTCACACGTGCAGCCCCTAAATCCCTCTGAACATTTGTGTTAGTAGTTCGATCACATAAACAATACAAAAGGAAATAAAGAATTCAGAGCAAAAGAGCTTTTTGTTACCTCACTCAAAAGAAAGAGGTACTCTGTCTTTCACCCAGACCTTCACAAACACAATTACATTCCATACAAAATTAATAAATTTTCATTAAAATTGAGTAAAATAAGTCAGAGATTAGTGAGTCTTGAAATCTCTGGATTAAGCTAAACTTTTATTCTTTGCTACACAATTCACTTGTTCAATGATTTCTTTTTTGTTGTTTGAATACTAGTTTCATATTTCATACCTTGTGGCTAACGAGCCAATGTGGAGAGGCAACTCTCGATCAGATCGAACGAGCCAATGTAGAGAAGCAACTCTCAGATCGAACGAGCGAACGATTGCGAACCTCGTCTTCCTTTCTGAGAGGACTACTACGAGGAGTCGACCTCGGCGAATCCAAGCTTCGCCTAACAATATTTTTCATCGCTGAGATCAGAAGCTCAGTCGGATTAGTAGGCGGATTCGACCGAAACTTTTTACAGAAGTTGATGTGCCGATTCAGAGCTTCTTCAATGCTGTCATCCTCATCTGATCTAAATATCTCATCCTTAACAGCTTCAGAACAGAGACCACAAATCCATCGACCCTGATACCTCTCGCGAACCTTCGCGATGTATGTCAGTGTGCACTCCTCTGTGAATCCACAGCACGCACATTTCGCGAACTCCACTTTTATTGTTGATTGTGTTTCTGGTCCGGAGATTGGCTTTGCTTCTGTTACAACTTGAGCGGATGACATCGCTGAAACCCTAAGAAGTTTCACAAAAACGAATGAGAGAATTGAAGGTGAAACTATTTATTGACAGTAGAGATAGAGATTTAAAAATTGAAATGAAATTATTACCGATTCGAATTTGAAATTTGGAATTCGAATTTAATAGTTGCCTCTATCGTTCGGTCTCCCACTCGCCTTCAACTTTCTCTTCTTCAAGAAAAAGAGCGTCGAAGATCAGAGACATTACACAAGAATTGTCTCCAACAAAACTCACTCTTCGATAGCTTTACGCGTTTCGATCACAAAATCTTCTTCTTCGTTCTGTATAGAAGAGAAGAGAGGCGTGGTGATGTGTTTAGGTTTGGAGATGTGAAATGATTGGAAGGAAGGATTGGTTTTTATAGATAGAGAAAGAGAGAGAGAGAGAGAGGCGGCAATGATCAGAGGAGATGGGATTAGTAGTTTCTGGAGGCTACTTACCACTTATTATTACTCGTTAATTGGTTGTTTCATTATTTTCTTGCGTCCTTTGCTACCTGTTTTTCTTTGTCACTTGTTGCTAATTCTTTTGCCTAAGCTAGTTGCTTGCACGCTTTTCAACTCACTTTATTTTGCTTTAGAAAAATTCCGTGCCGATTTTGTTAGTATTAGAAAAATATAATTTAAGTTTTACCGAAAAAAAAAAAGTTCATTTTAGTTTATTGTACGATTTTTTTCATTTATGATTTTTATAAAAGTTCATTTACGAAAGTATGACACTATCTCGTTTTCATTGCAAGATAAATTTGTGCGATTTTAGTAAAATGATCATAACTTGTTCACTTCAAAATATTTTCAAGTTATTCAAATTGTATTTATTAGGTAACTCAGAGTAATACAATTTTTTTAGGAGGTCGATAATCGACTTCAATCGAACATATAAATTGATTGAAAGCCAATGATACTATTGCGAGACAGATTTGCGTAACTTTAGTAAAATGATTATAACTTGCTCATTTCAAAACATTTTCAAATGATTAAAGTTGTGTTTATTAGATTACTCAGAGTACTAAAATTTTCATGTTTTGAAGAGCTTGAGAATTGGTCTCAATTGATGGTTTAAAATGGTCCAAAGTTACCCTATTTTAAGTTACTTAAAAAAAACAGTTTTAAAACAATTTTTTTGGGTAATGTTAGTAAGTAAGAAAAAAAAAAAAAACTCAATGATAATAAGAAAAAACACTTTTGATGGTGTGAAATAGTTGTTGCCTTAAACATAATCCATAAAAATATTTAGTTTGTGCTCGTAAATAGGTAAAAATGTCAACAATGACATACCCTCCCCCAATCATTTTTGTTCATATAATATTGATTTTTTTTTTTTTTTTTATCAGTAGTATACTACTGTGGATAAGCGTAATGATGACACACATCCAATTTTTGGTTTGTTCATGTATTTTTTTTTTTTTCTCTTTTCTTATATGCAATTAGTTTGGTTTTGTGTTTAAGTTTTGAGCTGTTCTACACAGCGAGGAAACGAGCAATGGGAGGGAGGTGGTGGGGTGGGAGCCGTTCACTCTGCTTGGAATGCGTGTTTTTATTTTTTGTGTGCGCATTTCCAGCGGAGTGAACGGCTCTCACCCCGCCACCTCCCTCCCCTCGCTCGTTTCCTCGCCATTTAGAATTTTCCTTAAGTTTTCCTTGTATTCGTCAACAGTAGCCAGATATGTATTCGCCAACAATGGAAAACTGCGAGCAGCATCTCTAATGTATACATCACTTTGGTTTTGCTATTCTACGTACAGAAAAGCAAATTAGCTGTTCAATTGTAAGATTTGTATGTTGAAATGTTCAGTCATAGTTGCATCACTTTGATATACCAAAAGGGAAATAAATGTGGGTAATTGAGTTCAAATCATGTTCAATTTGTGTTACAGTTTTACCTAATATCACCAATTTTATAAGCAGTTTATTTGTAATTTTGGTAAATAATTGAATTTATGTATGTTAAGGCTGAACAATTTGACTAATAGAGAGGGAGAAAATGTCAACATTTAGTAAGGAGCGATTCTATGTGTCGAGGGAAAGGGCGAGGAAACCAGCGAGGTAAATGAGGTGGCGGGGGGTGAACCATTCACTCCCCTCGAGATGCGCGCGCAGAACACATCTCGAGGGGGGTGAACGGTTCACCCCCCGCCACCTCGTTTACCTCGCTGGTTTCCTCGCTCTTTCCCTCGACATTTAGAATTTCGCTTTAGTAAGGTGCGCGATGAATATGTCACCAGCTTATTAATTAAAATATTAAAGCTCTTTGACAAGATCTTCCGATAACATCTAACGAAAACTTTATATATAATTATATATATACTGAAATTACACAATTTTGATTAATAAAAAGATACGAAATTAACAAACCGGAATAATTTTGGTAATAATTGAATTATTTGGTTCACCAAAACATGGGGAATGTAAGCTACAAAATTTTAACGAAATGACTAAATAAATGCTACAAATACCATACTAATTTACTCCTTACTAAGTATATGTCACAATCATCCTTGAATTCTTTCATATACATAGTGTGTGTCATTAACTATCTCAGGCGTTTATTATACGTTTCCTTGGTTTTTAGCATGCTATTTATGTATCTATCGAAATAATACATGTGCATGATATTGTTTCTCGACGAAAACGAATCTCCGATGTAAAAGTCTAAAACCCTAAAAGCATGGCCTAGGAGAAGAGTTGTCCAACGCAGTACTACCGTGAACCTCAACAAATATAAGTTTTAAGTGCTTTGTCACCGGGGCGTATTTACTCGGGCGAGGGGGCAGCTGCTCCCTCAACTTTTAAAATAATTTTATTATATATTTAACATATAAAAATAAATTTAAAATGTATAATACAATATGTAAATTGTTCATGCAATTATTTTTGCATCTTTTGATTGGTGTAGTGGTTGGAAGTTTGTGAATTTTTGTAAACAACCTAAGTTCGATACTTATCGAACACATATTTTTTTACAACTATTCACTATACATTTTATGGTTATTGATAGTTACTATTTTTATCATTGTTACTTGTCTATTTTTTATTTTCAATATAATTTTATAGTAATTGCAAACATTAAAAAAATTGTTTAGTTTAATAAAAATTTATTTTTGGTCATCTCGAAGCGTATGATTTCTTTATGTCTCTGCAATTTTGTCATTGTGACATTTTTCTATTTTTTTGTTTTCAACGCAATTTTATATGTAATTGCAAACATTAAAGCAATGAATTGCTTGTTCACAAGTGGCATAAAACCTCCAACCAAAAAAATATTTGAAATTAATATCTAAAATAATAACTAAAGAATTCAAAGAAAATATACAACACTAGCCAACTCGTACAAAATTTAAGCCTCATATAAACATTTTTCAATGAAATTGTATTAGGATCTTATTATGTTCGTAAATAATAAGATATTTATCCTAATTATTTTGTGATTTTAGTTATATATTCTAGTTATTACGCTCGTTTGCCCCTTACTAAGGTTATTGATATTGTGACTTTATTTTGGCTTAAAATTGGATTACACTTAATTCAATTTGGTATATGCAATGTATTTTTATAGTTATATTTTTCTTATTTTACAAACTCGACTAGAATTTCTTTTTTTGCTTGCCATTTCGCTCCTCCTTAACTAAAATTCTGGGTCCGCCACTGTTTGTCACCTAAAACTTTAAGTGTTCTATCACTTTTATTGTGTTTAGCACCAACGAAGACGACTTTAAGTGACTAAAGACAAACACTTTGAGCATCTCTAATCATTTCCCTAAATTTTAGGGATTTCATAGAGAGAATCCTCCCTCCAATCATCTCCCTATAATAGGTCCACCTCCAACTACCAACATCCCTCTAAATTTAGGGAGAAGTTAATCATCCCCCTATATCTCATTTAATAAGATAATATTTTCAATATTTAATTTTATAAATTAAAAAATAAAAACAAAAATAAATAAATAATAGTATAATTAAAAAAGTAATTATTAATACTAAAATATTAGTATTATAATTAAAAACAAATTAATACTAATTTAAACAAAAGTAATTATTAATTCTAATTTAAATAATGATAAAAGTATTAATAGTAATTTAAATAATAGTATAACTAAACAAGTAATTATCTAAATTATGATATAAAACAGTGGAAGATATAATGATAAAAAATTAATTATTAACACTATATATATTTTTTAAATTTCCAAAATTTTTAATTAGTCAAATTTAAATTAAGTTGAAATTAATAATAATAATATATATTCAATAATATGATAATAACATAATTGAAACTAATATAATTATATTAAATTGAAATTAATAATAGTATAATTGAAATTAAATTGGTATAGAAAAGTTAAAGATATATTAAAACAATAATGAAAAAATTAAAATAGGAATGTGGTCAGAATGGTGAAAAAAATAAGAAAAAATCCTAAATTTAGTTTTTAATTAAAATGAAGGATAACTTATACCATTGGAGATGCTGTTTCAAAATGATAAGTCTCTAGGTTTCGGTTTAGTGCTAATCACAAATTCTCTCCACAATCTCCTTATGCAAAGCTATTATTATGATCTATCTACACCCAACAATATCGTTGAGGATAGATCACACTGTCTATGCATCATTTATGTATCCAAGTAGTCATATCAGATAAGTGGCGATGTGATATGAATGCTAGCAAAAGGAGACTTGTTATCACTTGTGAAGTTTGGCATCTACGAAATGACATAATTAATGTGATGTGTATTTCACTCGATGTCATTTCATGTAGCTGACAATTGATTTTGTCTACATTGCAATGGCCAATATGATATAATGGATTGATCTTTATCTCCTTACTGGAAATCCTACCAATAAATCTGATGTTGTTGGAGTCTTTTTCATGTTGAGTTATTTGGCTCCTAGTTAGCCATGTTCTTATCTTTGATCACTGTGAAATTGGTACATGGTTCTTATCATCAATAAGGCGGTTCTTAGCTGCCACAGGATTGACATATGCTCGTCTTAAAAGAGTTGAAGATCTTTAATATGTATTTTAAGAGTGAGGCTAGATGGCGAGGAAACGGGCGAGGGGAGGGAGGTGGTGGAGTGGGAGTCGTTCATTTTGCTCGGAATGTGTGTAGCAATTTTTTGTGTGCGCATTCTGAGCGGGGTGGACGGCTCCCACCCCGCCACCTCCATCTCCTCGCCCGTTTCCTCGACATTTAGAATTCCCTGTATTTTAAGGCAAAAAGTTTAGAGAGATAACTATAGTTTTGAATTTAAAAAAAAAATTTGTTTCTAAATTTCTAAAAAGAGTTTATAGTTTTTGTCTACTCTAAAAACTTAAGGCTGATTGAGGGTGCAAATCTAACATATCAAGGCTTATAATAGGATAAGTGGAATATAGTCTTAATAATTAAAAAAAAAAAATAGTCTTAATAATTGATTGTTTAAAAAAAAAAAACAGAATACAATATCCAAGAAGCTCGATAACAAGAAGTTTTAATATTCATACCCGTTCCTTTCTCGTATGGATGAAACAATGAACCTATGCATAAAATATGACAAATGTCTATTTTTTCATATAGATTTGCACATGCAATCAATGAAACACGTGATATTTCTCAATCCACTATAAATCACATATAGAAAATCACGTCTACCGATATCAATTGAGAGTGAGATGCACTGTTTCAAGCCCAAAAGAGCAATCAGAGTATGGTGCATTGCAATGCAGAAGATAGACCTTGATGAGTTTCAAGAAATATGGTCTCTCTTTTTTGTCTCAATATCATCTGTCACATATTTTGTATCTATTAGTGAACTGTGAAGAAGAGGACAGACAGACACATTGATAGTTGGTTGTCACTTAAAATAACCACAAAATCTGTCTATCTTGGACACCCTTGATCATCTTCTTTGTTTTTCATATCTTCTTTCTCTTCTTTACCACAGCTTTCAATAATGACTGTAAACTCATATGTCTCTGCCTTCAAAGGGGCTGAGTTTGCTTGTCTTCTCACGCTCCTCATCCAAAATTTTCTACTCTTGTTCTCCCCAATATCTCCAGATACTCTTGAAGTTCCTCCTGAATTTACAAGGTCCAAAGTCCCATGGAATAACCACTTGAATGTTAGTAGTGATTATTTTTTATTTATTTTTTTTTTTTTTGGAAATTGAGCAGGGGTTATTAAAGGATCCCCAAACCTAAAGAAAAGAGATTATTACAAGCGTAGATATTGTTTTCCCACATTGTCCTCATGCACAATTTTTTTTAAGTCCTCTGCAAAGGAACTGGGAGTAAATTCAACAAAGCTATGATTTTGATATAACTTGGCTAGGAAATCAGCTACCTTGTTTGTCTCTCTATAGTGGTGCCGTATTCTATATCGTTCCAACTAGGGCTGGGCAAATACGGGTAACCGGCCCAAAAGCTAAAAATAAAAAATCGGCCCAAAAAATTCGAACCCGTGTTTATGAGACCCGAAACCGAACCGAGTTGACCGGGTAACCGAGGTCCCGATTAACCGAATTACGAGCCGGTCTCGATCCTAAGAGCAACATTCAGACAATAATTGAAACCCAAATCCTTCTACAGTAAACCACATACATACAGTAAAAAATACTTCTATAGGAAAAAATACTTCATTCATCATACGTTAAAAATTATATCAAAAAATTACAAAAAAACCATACAACAAATTAAAAAAAAAAAAAGTCTAAAAAATCTCTGATCTGAGATTTGGAAGAAGAAGGCGGAGATATCTGATCAAGATCTGAGAAGATCTTGTTCGATTTGATAAGATCTCGTTCGATTTGAGAAGATCTGAGAGGCACCTGATTCGTTCGATCTGAGAGGCACTTTATTCGGTCGATTTCGGTCGATTTCGGTCGATTTCGTTCGATCTGAGAAGATCTGAGAGGCGTCGGTCGATCTCATTCGATCTGAGGTCTTCTTCTTTTGTCTCTGGTCTGCTTCTTCTCTGGTCTGCTTCTGTCTCTGGTCTGAATTGCAGAAAGGAGAAGAGAAAAGTGTTGAAGAAGCCAAAGAGGAATCAATGTCGGAAGGAGTTGGCTTCGAATGAGCGAACGGAAGAGGAAAATCCTGAAGAGCAGAGACGAATCGAATTGAAAGAAAAAGAAGAAGCGGAGAGGGAGAGGAAGATCCTGAAGAGCAGAGAGTTTCTACTCTCTAATCAAAATAAAAGAAAAGTAAATGAATGATGCATTGGATGGTGACCAATTTCTACTTTGACATCTTTTGGATGAGACGTGAGCGGATAAGAATTAAAGTGTTTGTCTTCTGGAGAATTAGTTCCTTCTTATTATTGTAGCCCTCCATTTAAGAAACAAAGGCAAAATGGAAGGATA
Source organism: Berberis thunbergii (assembly GCA_003290165.1). Taxonomy (NCBI): domain Eukaryota; kingdom Viridiplantae; phylum Streptophyta; class Magnoliopsida; order Ranunculales; family Berberidaceae; genus Berberis; species Berberis thunbergii. The sequence goes on along the minus strand of QNQO01006877.1, from coordinate 56,454 downwards.
AACACCCTCTTTCTCTCTAGTCGGGCTGGGCCGGTTACCCGACGGACTTCAGAAATGGAAACCGAGGCTCGGACCAGAAACTTCGGGCCGGGCTTTTACAACCGAATTTTTTTAATTAATTAAAACCGATCCGAACAGACCCAATTGGTCCGGGTTTTTGGTCCTTAATGCCCACCCCTAGTTCCAACTGATCTAGGTCCCTTTTGATTCTGGTATGGATGTGTCGAAGGTCCCAAGGTAACCTGTTTTGGTTTGTGAGCTGCAAATACATACAGTGTGAATCTGTGCTAATCTCTAGTTTAGTCACTCTGTGTTTTTTTGCTAGTTTAAGCCCAACTTCAAGCCCCTGCAGTTCATGCTTTACTACTGACTGGTCTAGATCATCTCCTGCGCATGCTGAGATAGGCTCGCCTATCTCATTGCAAATAATAGCTCCAAAGCCTCCTCTCAACCCTTGTTTAAAACCATCAGAGTTTAGTCTAAGCCACCCTGCGTCAGGCCTCTCCCAAGCACATGTAATAGGGCTTGGTAACCGAAAATGTACATCGATTCCCCATCGCTCCAAGAGCCGTTGGTGGGTCTGGTTGTCCTCTGCTGAAAGATCAGTAGTGCTGAATCACATTCTTACATCTTCATGTGTGCGTCTAACTATCTCAACACCATCTACATTGGACTGCTGATATACACTTCTGTTGCGTTAAACCCAAATATGGTATATTGTGGCATTAAGGGTTACTTTTTTCACAAGTGAGCTCGTGCCATGTCCCTTGAAATTTAGTATGCACCATCGAAGCTCATCTTCCCATCCACTGATTGACCTAGTGTAGCAAAGAGAGTGGAGCATATGTTTCCAAACAAACTGAGTGTATGTACATTTGAAGAACAGGTGATCCTCCATCTCTGTTTCACATGAACACAGTGGGCATAAGTCGGATTGAACTTTCCCCCACCACTTCAATTTGACAAGAGTTTTCAATGCACCATGAGCAAGGGTCCATGTAATAAAGTTGTGCCTTGGGATATTTCCCTTGAACCATATGATTGCAACCCAGTCTACTGTCCTATTCTTGCTCCGCAACGCATCATATGCCACCTTCATTTGGAAGTCTCCATTAGTACTCACGCACCACACCATTTCATCCTCCTTGTTGCTATCAGTATCAACCTTAGTCAAGTGGCTAGTAATCTCTGCAATTGAAGGACCAATACCTTGCGGAATGTGCCAAGTACCATTTCATGTAAGTGCATTGACCTTGGCATTCTCATTTAGAGTATAGTCATACAACAACTCTTGAGGAAACCTATCCATGAGGAGTCCAAGAGGATGTCAAGGCTCCTTCCAAAAAGTGTTTGGTTCTCGTTACCTATTAGGTGTAGGGTAAGCTTGGATGCTTGCTCCCTGCATTCTAGTATATGACTCTAGCACCAAGAGGCCTCCTGTGGTGCACTCATCAACAAAAATCCTTATGCTTAATTAGATTTTCCTGATCCGCTGAACCCATAACGTGTTCCTGTTTGATACTATGTTCCAAATGTGCTTCATATTTGCTGCTACATTGCCCATCCTTATGTCTCGAATGCCTAGGCCCCCTTCTTTATACGGGTGACAAACTTTTTTCCAACTCACCATAGCCTTCTTAGATTCACAATCCCCACTTGACCATAGGAAGTTTCGAAGCACTACATTGATGGCCTTGATGGTTTGCTTAGGGAGACCACAACAAGTTGTCCAATATACATGCATACTTGATAACACAGCCTTAATGAGGACTCTTCCCGCATATGAAAGAAACCTATTCTTCCAAGAGCTTACCCTTTTATTTATACGATCAACTATAGGGGTACATTGATGGTGAGACAAATAGGATGAGACCATAGCGAGACCCAAATATGTAACTGGTAGACTCCCCACTGGGAACAATAATTTCTCTTGGATAGCTAATGTTTCCTGCTCATTGACTCTTGCAACAAACAAGGCACTCTTTGAGCAATTCACTTCTAGCCCCGTACAGACTTTGAAAACTTGAAGAGAATCAGCTAGTGCTGCTGCTGATTGACTGTCCCCATAGAAGAATGCAACTAAGTCATCTGCAAAGCTGAGATGAGTTATTTGAGGGTTTTTGCATCTGAAGTGAAGCCTATATGTCCCTTGTTGCACCTTTTCCTTGATAAGAATATGAAGGATTTCCATGACCAGTACGAATAGGTACGGCGACATAGAACAACCTTGACGTATCCCTTACCGTGCTTTGATGTATCCTTTCAATGAGCCATTGATGCTTATTGAGAATTTAGGCATGGTAATACATTCGCGGACCCAACTGATAAAGATTTCAGGGAACTATAACTTTGCTAGTAGGTGTAAAATAGCTTTCCACCTCACCATGTCATACGCCTTGTGGAGATCAATCTTGGCAGCACATCTCGAGGGCCCTCGGTCTCTATGATAGTTGCAGACCAACTCATGAGCTAGCATAATGTTATCTTGAATGTGCCTTCCTTGAATAAAAGCAAACTGAGACTTGCCATGTACAACTTGTTTCATGCGATTAGTAAGGATCTTGGTAATGCACTTGTATACGACATTGCAACAAGCAATTGGCCTATAATCACTTAACATGGAAGCATTAATAATTTTGGGCACTATAGCAACGGAACTAGCGTTTACCTCTCCTAGGAGCTTTGATTTCCTGAAGAAGTTAAGGACTGCATTAGTGGAGTCATCTCCAATGATTCTCCAAGTAGCCTTGAAGAAGAAGGAAGATAACCCATTGACCCCAGAGCTTTATTTGAGTCTATAGCTGCAAGAGTTTCAATGATTTCTGCTCTAGTAATCTCCTTAATAAGCTCTGCACTCATGCTGTTTGTAATAACACTTTCCAGTTCCAACCCTTCAATGATGTCCCTATTGTGCTCTTGTTCATGCATGCCCACAAATATATTGCCAAAATAATCAATGCATTCGGTTTCAATCCCTACTTGGTGCCTAGGCTGTCATATATACTCAGAATTATGTTCTGAGCTCTACATTCTTTGACAAAGCTATGGAGGTATCTTGTATTCTGGTCCCCTTGAGTAAATAGTTGTGACTTAGATCTCTGGTGAATTTCAGACTCTTCGTTCCTTATTGCTCGAGCATGGTCCCTGACTGAACTGCGCTCCTGTTGCAACATTGCGAGTGGGACACTCTGCGCTTGGGTAACTCTGATGTGATCATGTGAATGTTTTGCTGGTTGCGATGCATATTTTGTCTAGCAATCTCAACCTGAGTGCTAGCCTTATTAAAACATGCTTTCCTCCATGCTGCGAGACGTAGTTTAACTCTTTTAAGGTTCTGAACTAGTTTGTACATTGGACTCCCGGTTACTTGCAAATGCCATGCTTCTTCCACTGTTTTATAGAAATCCATCTCATGGATCCAGTAATTAAAGAACTTAAAAGGGATTGGTCCTCTATTAACATTGTCATGAAGTGATAAAACCATTGGGGAGTGATCCGAGATACCTGAATTTAGGAATTCTGCTTCTGCAACAAGAACATGCTGAAGCCAGTTCCCATCAATAAGGACTCTATTGATCTTAGATGTAACTCAGGCAGCTCTAGCTTGGTTGTTGCTCCAGATCAGGTAGTTACCATGATACTTGCAATCATAAAGTCCTGAATTCATCACACATTTTAGGAAGTCTCCTGCACCTATTTGTGTTGTGTCAGCTTTCCTAATGCGTTCTTATGGATGTAAAATAGCGTTGAAGTCGCCCAACAATGTCCAAGGTTTAGTATTGTTATTTGAAAACATCACTAGCTCCTCCCACATGCATTTTCTAGATAGATGGTAGTTGCTACCATAGATGATAGTAACAACACATTCAAATCCATTGCTCAATTTAGTTGTAATAAAGATAGCTTGCGCTGACTTTGACAGAATACTAGCACTAACAACGAGAGGATCCCATCCAAGCCATATTCGTCCTCCTATTGCAATATCACTGTTATCAAGCCAATTCCAGTTTTGCATTAATTTCTTCTGAACATCTGACTTCTCTTCATTAGTAACTTTGGTCTCTACTAATCCCATTAATCCTACTTTATATTTCCTAACAAGATCCTTTACTTCTCGCTGCTGGAGAGGGTCGTTAAGGCCCCGGATATTCCAGCATCCCATTTTAATTAGTTATTACCTTTGTGATGAGGGGTTGCTTGATCCCTGCATGTGTTTGCTCCTTTGTTATGCACTGTCGGACTGGACCTTGATACGAGCTCACTCCTAGGCTTGCTAATCCCCATTGCGTCCTCCCTAGCTAGCCCCCATTGCATCATCCCCATTGCATACTCCTCGGCGGTTGGTTTCATCACCACTGTAGTGTCCCTGGAGGCCTTCTTGATCTCATTTTTATAAGGGATAGACATCCCTGTTTCAACACCTAAATCTCGTGTCCTTGAATGCAAAATGGCCTGTGTCGCCTTGGCTGAAACATATTGGGAGTTGGCTTTGTTGGGAGAAGCAACCCTTACCTTCACCTGCTCTATTTTGGGTGGATTAGAGAGCGTACGCGCTGATTCACTGTCATGACACCCTTCATCAGGTTGATGTTGCTCTGATTAATCACAATTCTCAATGTTCAACACCTTGTCAGTTTCACTAATGGTATAACCGGCCCCCAATAGAATGTCTTTGGTATTTTCAACTTGTAGGGAATCTTCCTCCATTTCCTGATTTTTAATTGTTTCCTTGTCGCCTCCTCCAACATCCTCTTTTGAGTTTTCACCAACTAAAACTCCAAACTTGTTAGCCAAGCTAATTGTATTGATTTCCACGCCCTGCGATTTCACTTTATCACCTACTTCTTGCTCACTAATAATTTTCGCTCCTTGAGAATCTTTCGCCCCACCAGTCCCTACGTTCTCCTTGGTTTCCATTAATTTTTTAGTAACCGGGGCATACATTTTATTCTTCACATTTTGTCCACGAGGCTCCTTGTATTGCTTTTGAGATTGATTAGGTTTTTCGGCATTTTTAGCTTCCTTAAGATCTTTTCCATCATCATTAGATTGTTCATTCTTTTTTCTCATAAGTTTCCAACAATAGTCATTCTCATGCCCAATTAACGAACAATGGCTGCAGTACTCAAACCCAAGGTATTCTAGTTTCTACAAATATCTGCCATATTTTGGACTCTCAAGCCAAATCTTATGAGGTAAAGGTTTAGTTACCTCCATCTCGACGCACATACGTGCAACTTTCGGTCAAGCAAAATATCTAATGCCATCATCGATCCTAAGAAAATTTCCAACCGAATCCCCAATCGCTTTCATGATTGCTGGGAGGAAAAAAATGAAAGGTAGATTAGGGAGTTTGATCCAAATTGGGGCCAATTCGGATTAGCCCGAAGGCTAAAACCAGGGTGCCAACGAAAGATTTTATATCTAACACCTCGAATCGTGAAAGAATATTTTGAAAACACTTTCTTAACTTCATCTTTCAATTGTAAATAAACCACAACATGCCTTTGATCAATAAGACCCATAATGAACTCACCGGATATTCCCCAAGATCTGTGGATGGAGTCTCTTATCAAATCAAGCGAAGGCCGGAAACTTGAAAACTTTAAAACCACAACGTGATTAGACACATGAGACTCTCCCCTTGAGACATCCGAATCGGATAACAATAATGTTGGGTTGCCATCTTTCCTAAAACTTGTGGCATCCGTCGGTTTGTCGTCAAGGTCATCCTTTATTGCTTTCCCCAAGACCTGCGCAAAGGAGCATTTCGAAACCCCATCATCTTCCCAGCCAGCCACCCCTTGGCTGGCTATGACGCTGCCATAAACCCTAGCCGCCTCTAACCTCCAATGTATGAGATTAGTTCCAATAAGGTTGGAATGGTTGAGATTAAAATTTACCCCCAAAAATTATTATTTCCAGTTTTACCCCCTGAAATCGCTTCAGAGCCTCAGAGCGCAAACCTCAAGTTCTAAAAATAATAGTGATTAGTTAATAATTAGATAACAATAACAAGGACTTGTTTACTTCAATATTTCTTTTTCTCTATGTGTGTGAGTGCACGCGGGCTTATCAATTATTATGCGGGTTTAATATGTATTTTCACAGCGAATAAAGTTGGAGAATCATTAAAAAAATAAGGTGACTGCCCCATTATTTTCTTCAGATAATCTAGTAATTGCAATATTCTTCCCCGCTATGGCGAAACAAAATCCTGTAATATAATTACAAAAATGGCTTTGAAACTTTGTAACTCACAAATATGCTAATGTATTTTTCTTCCTTAGATATGGGTTGTAATGTTGTATCATCTCGTTACGTGTTAATAATCAACAGGTTTGCAGATGAAGTGATCGAAGCATCTGATGGTAACATCTATTTCAGTGATATAAGCTCAAAATTTGGACTACATAATTGGTAAGACTTGTCAGCATTGCTCGAAAATTTATGTTTCCCCAAAGGTGTTGCTCTATCTAGGGACCGAGATTTTCTAGTGGTCTGTGAATCATGGAAATAAGCACATTTAATTTCTTTCTCTGCTCAACTGCTCTTTGTTTAAGCAACACTCCTCTATTGTTGATTCTAACACTATGTTTGATGTTTAAAGCAATGGTTGATAGAAGATATGACAGGAATATCTGAGGTTTTCATGGACAACCTGCCTGTTGGACCTGATAACATTAACTTAGCACCCATGGGTCTTTTTGGATTGCTCTATGGAGGTATAAACTACTTGCCGTGACACTAATCTATACATAAGGCATTGTCGTTTGCAAAATGATTTATGAGGATACCTTGTTTTCTCATCTGCGTGGTAGATGAACCTGAAAGGCCTGGAGTTTATACACAAGTCTAAGGCAGCTAAGTGCTTGGTAGCAACATTTCCAAAGTTGGTGGAGCTGATCAAAGGTGTTTATAAGAAGGCAATGGTTGTGAAGGTGAACATGGATGGCAAGGTTATCAGTAAGTTTGACGATTTTAAGGGAAATGTGATGTCCTTTGTCACCACAGCTGTGGAATTCGAGGGCCATATCTACCTCGGAAGTCTCAACACCAACTTCATGGGAAAACTATAAGTACCGCCCTAGCCTAGTTGAGGAATGAGAACCTATGCTCTTATGCACACAAACATGTGCTTTTAGATTTCATCTGATGTATTTCAGCTCGAAATCATGATTGAACAACAAAAACTTGCAACTTCGGACATGGTTGTCCACCAAATCTTTTACAATGTGTTGTCTTTACAATTGTAACAACACATTCTGGGAGCACCTGTATTTCTTATTCACAAAATGGAAATGCATCATTTGTAGCTGGACGATGGACACTCTTCTAGATGAGGGATGCATTTGATTGCAAATCTCCATGATAGACTTAAGTTTGATCGATCACTTATTGGACAATAAAATGCATGAAAAGGCTTGACAAGAGGGATGACTTAAATGATCATGCAAGATATCCTTTCCCACACCAACGGTGAATTATGGATGAACTGGAATGGCATTGAGAAGTATCTACTATGGCTGGAAGGATATAAAAACCATCTTTAACCTAGCTTTGTAAAAAGAGGTTCCTGGACTGCATAACCTAAATAGAACAAGATTTTGGTAGAAGAGTTTTTCGTTCGGGGAGACTACACTATCATGATATATAGTGCTGATAGAGGACACACAAAATGTTGGAAATATAATTGCTGCAAATAAAAACATGAATGAAGATACTAAATTTTCTTGGGTTGAGTCGCGAACTAGGTCGCTCTCTTTAAGGCGTTTTGCGGCTCTGCCCAAGATTGTGCAAGCAGTCTGATAGCCCTGTCGTCCTCAGGATAAAACAATTCAGAATTCTGTATCTGTCTCGTTCAATCACATGCACAGCTGACGAACACAAATCTATTCACCCTATTACTTTCTTTTGCTTGGAATTACAAAAAAAAACAATAAATGCAAAATTACAAAAGTACTGGAACTCTGTGAAACTCTCTGAAATATGAAATATAGTTTGTTTCCAAAACAGTAAAACTCTTTGTTTTATTAAACAAATAAACTCTGAAAAACGATTGCATAAATTATCCAAGAGAGAGCTGGTATTTATAGGCTGAGAGAATATCTTTTTGAGAGAAAATGTGCCTTTAAAGGCAGTGAAAATCACGGAGAAATGTGGGGAGAAAAAACTGGGTCTCCTCTGACTCAGTCTTGTTCTCTGCAATAAATAAAGATATTTTATTTTTCAAATAAAATTTCAGCCAAAAGAAAGGTTTCATCTCAATCCGATCTGACCCGATTCGGCTCAGCCGATCAGTCGGAGGCGCGCGCATGTGGAGTGGACAAACATTGGTCTATCTCTTCCCTCCTTCACTAAAGTGAGTACCGCTTGGGGTCCAAACCCAAGTCCAAACACTATCCTTATTAACTCCTCCAAAGTGATTTACATAGAGGATATAAGACTAAACAATATAGAGAGAGATTCAAAGTTAAGAAACCATTTTGTTTTAAAATTCAAACTAATGTTTCAATAATCCCCCACTTGAATTTTTTAAAAAAAACATTTCTTCATCGAGCAATCTATAAATATAAGATTGTGCATAAACAAAAGTGTCTTTCAACTTGAACTCTTGTGTAGTGTTCATGATTTAGATTATACTAGAGTAATTCGTAGTTTTGAACTCTATCTCTAACAACATTATACGCACAACCTTACCAGGGTGAAGTCTAAAAATCCCCTGCTATAAGGCCATGCACGTATATCCCAGTACAGTGAAGGCTCTAGGAATTTTGCCAACAAATTCCATAGAAAGCAGCCATACTTTCACAATCACTTAGGTGGGTCTATCAAGAGTACTCCTGTAGCTAGGTACTCCACTCCACATAGAGTATAAATCTCATTAAGAGTTTTTTAACTCATCCAACTATCGTTTCAGAAAGTCATGCTACAAACTAGGAATGGAATTACTATAAAATCAACATGATTCGCTTCATATCATTCACGACTTGTTATTACCCATTGAACCTATTTCTTGGGATCTCCAGTCTATAGGTCGAGTTATCATCATGAATGACTCATCAATCTAAGGGCATAAGTCCCATTCCTTTCAAGGTTTTGAAAACATTCGCTCTGGCTAATCCTTTCGTCCGATTGGCCAAGTTCTCATCAGTACGTACATGATCCACTCTAACAGCACTAGTAGATAGAAACCCTCTAACCGTACTGTGCTTACGACGTACTTGTCGTCTCTTGCCGTTATAATAACGGTTCTGTATCTTTGCAATAGCCGCGGTACTATCGCAATGGATCAAGACAGCTGGTATCAGTCTTTCCTATAGAGGGATCTCTCACTACAAGAAAAGTCATCATTTATAGCACATGTTTATAGCGTTTTTGTCCAAAGTGCTATGATTACATCACACACTCTCATTCATAGCATTTCTCAATAGCATTTTTTAAATTTTGCTATGAAAAATCAAATTTCAATGGTTTTAAAAATGAAAACGCTATCTAATTTGGGAGAGGATTTTGGCATCGCTCAAAAAAAAATTTCACCCAATTTTATCTCTCTTCTCCCCCAAATTTCAACCTGCAAAGCTAAAGTTCTCCTGCAAAGTTGAATGTGAGACTTCCCTGCAAAGCTCAACCTTGCGCTTCTCGCTCATCTCTCCCTAAGTTCTTATTCAGATCTTCTTCTTCTTCACATCTCCATATCTTCTTCACTTCTTATTCTTCTTTTTATTTTCAGATCTTTTCTAGTTCTTCTTCTTCTTCACATCTTCTCCACATTCTTTTTCACATTCTGATCCCTCTCGTTTTGAGGAAGAGGGCGGTTCTAGAGAGAGAGATCTAGGCGAAACCTTGGCTTGCTTAAAAAAGGCTTCAACTTGCCAATGCCCCTTTTCCTTTCTCCTCTTCAATTCGCAGCAAACCATGGCTCAATACCTCCATTTCTTCAACAACAACAAGGTTAGCTTCTTCTTTTTCTGATAGATGGAGTTTATTTCTTCTTTTTGGGTTCTTTTTGTTGGATTGAGAAGAAATTTATTTATTTATTATTTTTTTTTTATGGATTTCATTCACTGTTTGAAGGTCTAGGGTTTTTGAAATTGAAGTAAAAATCCGATTTCGGAAGAACCCCACACCCAGTAGTTTTATTGCTAAAATTTTTTGCAGTGTACATAATATCCAGTTATAGTAATTTGTTATATGGGTCCTGTTTCTTTGCTAGAAGTGATAAAACATTGTTTGTTAAATGAGCCTAGGGCTAACATATTTGTGCCTAAGTGTGTGACCTCATTTACTTAACTAATATTCACAACAATAAATCAGTCTATCCCATTTTTGTTTAGATATTCAGTCTATCATGATATTGTTTGTTATTGTTGCTTCAATTTGCAAATTAAAATCCGATAAATGTCATTAGCAGCACTGCAGATTGTCAAATTGGAGTATATTAAGTAGACACGTTTCTATAAATGCTCAGATTTGGTTTTTAATAGAAGCTTAGGTTTAATATAATATTTTCCATCCCTTTTGGCACAGGTTGATGTTGTGGTGTATCTGGTTGATTCATATGACAAGGATAGATTTTCTGAATCAAAGAAGGAGCTAGATGCCCTCCGCTCACATGAATCCCTTGCCAAAGTTCCATTCCTTGTGCTTAGAAATAAGATTGACATTCCATATGCTGCCTCAGAGGATGAGCTTCATTATCACTTGGCGTAACTCTCACCACTGACAAGGGCAAAGTGAACTTAAATGAAATCCAATGTCCGCCCTCTAGAGGTCTTCATGTGCAACATTGTCCGTAAAATGGGCTATGGTGATGGTTTCAAGTGGGTTTCTCAATATATTAAATAGATTAAAAGGCATGCGGATGTTTAGACAATCGACAAATTATGCTTTCCTCCCAATTTGTTCTCTCAGAGTTGGAAAGTGCATGTCTTGTATTTCAAATGGTAAAAGGAAATCTAGTCTTAATTTTAAGAGACATTTTGATCGTTACTGCTGCGTAAAAACTGAATATCTTGTGATAAAAATCCTGGAACTGTAGGTCCTAGTTTTCCCTTTTTTTTATCTCGTTTCATTATCTCTTTATGATTTTGCTCATGTCATGTGATGCTCCACAAAATTGCTACATTGATGTTTATTACTTCACTCCTGCTGTTTTTTCTTCTTCTTCTGCAGCTCTAATTTGACTTTGACCTCTTTATAAACACCTATTTCATTGATTAACATTGGGTCAAGTCTTAATTCACGTAGTTTTGATCTTTTGCAGCCGAATCGTTTCTGGGTAGGTCAGATGTTCTTGCATCGTTGGCAAAAGGTTCTTAGTTCTGATCTTGTTAAAGGACCTAAAGAGGTACAGAGTAAACATCTCAGTATTTTTTCTCAACTAAATTGGTGATAATGAAGACATTTAGACATTGTATTCTCCGAAGAGGCGGAAGTTTAGGCGAAAGGGTATCCATCTCATTTGATGAAAGCTATTGTAGCTTACGAAGATCGTTGTTTCTACCGGCATTCTAAAATTGACCCTATTGGAATTGCCCATGCCGTGCTGTTGTTCCCCAATGGAGGTGATGGGAGTACCATCACTCAGCAGGTGAGCAAATCAATTTAATTTTTTTGTAGCTAGAACTGTGTTGGAGCGTCGCGCACGTGCACTTGCACGCACCCCTTGGTCCACTATACATAGCAACAATATTGTCCCCAACTTAAACACCGCCTATCGGGTCGGGATTTCCATCTGGGCCTAGGTGGTCTGGGGTTTTCCCTTAAAAGGCCACGTTACTATTAAGGAGTGGACCATCTCCTTATAAACCTTAGTGACAACTCCACCTTACTTGATGTGGGACTATTCAAGCCAACTTCGTCCCAACAATCTCCACCTTGGCGCGAATCGTTACACATCCTACAATCCATCCACCGGTCTGCAACATCTCGAAGTACACCTTCTCCTCGAGTCTCAAGTGCAACCGTGCAACCACAATCCTGTGGGTAGCACTCGGTGTACGAACTCGACTATTTTCAGCGTTTTTTGGCTCCACTTAACATCCGCACTTAACTCCACCTTGTCCAGGCTCGACTATTTTCGGCGTTGTTGGCTCCACCTAGTCGCAACCACCGTACTAACTCCACCTTGTCCAGACTTGTAGGATATTCTCGGACACCATCTCGGCAAGGATCTGGATCATTCATCTGGCAGACCGCGCACTTGCGCCTACGCCTTATCCCCTGAATAATGTGCCGCCTGCACCTCCACCTTGCCGACCAAGTCTCAGCCGAACCTGGCTCTGATACCAATTGTTGGAGCGTCGCGCACGTGCACTTGCGCGCACCCCTTGGTCCACTATACATAGCAACAATATTGTCCCCAACTTAAACACTACCTATCGGGTCGGGCCTTCCATCTGGGCCTAGGTGGTGTGAGGTTTTCCCTTAAAAGGCCTCGTTACTATTAAGGAGTGGACCATCTTCTTATATACCTTAGTGAACACTCCACCTTACTTGATGTGGGACTATTCAAGCCAACTTCATCCCAATAAACTGAATGTTTGTTACATTTATCAATGAGTTTGAATCAACCAACGGAACCCGTTAAGCTTTTGGAATTGAGTTTACGAATGTTTGATTGAGTTTTATGATCCAACATTGGTACTAAAATTTCTTTCATGATCTTAAAGGAATTTTACTTGATTTAATTATAGCTTGTGAAGAATACATTTCTTAAGAATGAGCAAACTTTTTCGAGAAAGGTTGTTGAGTTATTTTGGCATTGATATTGGAGAGAAAATTGTCGAAAGAGAAAATCCTAAGTTCCTACTTGCAAAAGGTAATAGTTGATTATTTTTTTCTTATTGTGATGATAACTAATTGAATTTATTATGCGATAGATATACTGGGGACATGGTGTATATCGAATCAAGTCAGCGTCCAAATTCTATTTCGGGAAGCGTCTGTCATTTCTTAGTTTAGGAGAGTGCACAATGCTTGCTGGCATTGTACCTGCACCTGAGCTTCAATCACCTTTTAACGACCCAAGCAGGTATGTGTTTAAGTAGTTCTAATGAGATTTCATTGTTTCTTGCGTCTCTGGTTTATATTTGGTGTTATAAATTACACACACAATTAAGATGTTTCTTCTTGAAATATCTAATTTTTTGCTTTGTTTAAGAGGGAAGTCTTTGCAAGCAAGAGCGTTGAGGAGAATGGTGGATTCTGGATTTCTTGACATTGAGGCAACACTTTTGGAAGTGAATCAACCTTTTCATTTATGTGGTGATAGGATTGAAGATCAAAATGTTCTTCCATATTCTTCATCGAAGGTATGCCGATGCCTTCTATTGTTGTTGTTTTCCACCTTTAATTCCGTCACATTATCCATTAGTATTATCCACATTATGTTCTTACTTAAGAGTTGGTATTTGACAACAAGTACAAGATTTCATCTTGTGTGCACCCTCTCACTTTCTAAGTTAGTTGAGTACTAAGTTGAAGAGAATACTAGATTCCACAAGCTGCACTGCATTAGGATATCATTAGTTAATTTCCTTCTTAAGAGGCAATATACTTTAGATAATGTAATTTCTATTGCTTTTTCATGCCTTCCTTAATTTATTGAGCAGTAAATGCTTAAGATTTTTTGTCAGATTAATGAAGATGTACATCTTCATGTTTTCAGAATATAAATCTTTGATTTGTAAACCATCTAAATGTTGGTAGAGTGTGCTATCTGAAAAAATTGAATTATTCCTTATAGTGTTGTTGGAACTGCGAGTAGGGGTGGGCATGGGACGGGATGGGACGAGATATACCCATCCCTATCCCATCCCGTTCATACGGGATCGGGACGGGACGGGATGGGAAAAACCGCATCCCGACCTCGTCCCATCCCAAACGGGTTCGGCACGGGACATGACGGGACGAGATCAACATGCTAATCTGTACATATCAATATATATGAAACATACCTTATTTATACGCTCACGAAGGAAATCATCAATGATTACATCCTTGACAAGCTCATAATCACCATCCCCCTGAATGATACATTGTTGTTAATAGATAGTCTTTAATGCATTTGAAAATATTGATTTTACATGTAAATCTCCACACATAACTTACTTTAGATCTGCATGGTATACTGAAAACAATGTCCTCCGCTATACCATAGGGATTTCCACTGGTGTAAACCTGGAATTGCAGTGTGAAGAACACTGCTTCAGTCAAAACAAATTCAAGGTACAAATAACTGGAGTTAGTGGGAAAAGACTGAATCACGCTTCTGCAAAATTTTATTTTTATGAGGTTTTACTTGGCTGAAAGTTGAACAGAACCTCTTAAGAGGTGTAGGGTCTTAATTTGTTTGCTAACTGAAATTAAAACATAAATATCTTTCTTACAACAAAGCTAGGAAAAGGAACAACATGAAAAATATCACCCTAATTGAACTCACCCCTGTAGAAAACCAATCTCCCTTGGGAGTAGGAGTGACAAGGGATCTTATGGCATCAACAATTGAGACAGTTGTTGATGCAGCTGACGATCTGCCCCATTTCTTAATCAATACACCTCCTCTCTGCAAATAAAATATTAATAGTTAATATTTAAAATTAGTTCGGAACGGGACGGGATTGAAAATCTTCATCCCATCCCATCCCATTCTAGATAGGGACGGGACGGGATCAGGATGAAATTATTCAATCTCATTAAGACTCGGAAAAATCGGGATGGGACGGGATCGGGATCGCGGGATGGGATGCCCACCCCTAACTGCGAGGACATCACTAAAATCTGTAGTTGGAATTTTCTTATGAAACTCTTGGAGCAGTCTTGACTCTTGAGTTAGCAAAGACAAGTTTAGGAATGATTTCTGCAATATGGAAATCTTGTCAATTTTCACTGTGCTAGTCTCTTCCAACAATTCCTTCCACAAAATTTATTGTAATTGAAAGGGATGATTCCCAAGGTTCTTCTTATTTTCAGGGAAAGTTGTTTGTAAAACTTCACTAATTTATACCCATCAGAGGGATTTTTGTTAATTTTGTTTGGATAATCTATAATAGAAATACCAATTTAGCATCAAATAGTCATGTCTTAGTTTTTTTACTCATCGAACACTCAGTGGATCTAGTCATGTGTCACAACATCCTTCTAGCTATATAAACTCATATGATATATATCTTCTCTATAAGCTCAAGGCAACGTAGGAAAGACAACAATTCTCTCCTGTAAATTTTCTTCTTATTTATAAGTTATTGGCTCCTATGTTGATCATTAATAGTTGGTGATGTAATAAGAACAGAGGTAGATAGTGAATCTTTTTATGTGCAATGTTGCAACTAGATGGATCTACTCAAAGGACCCGTATGAATTTTTTTTCCCTTGGCAAGGTTTTAGTTCAGTTGAATAAGTTGAGCATTACAGTATTGAATTGAAAGTTGCAGTATGTGTTCTTCAGTATATGGAAATGGCTCCATGAATCGTAAGTTGTGTTTATTATGAGCTGTCATATTTTAGAAATATGGTTTATGTTTTTTTTTGCAGAGGCTAGGGTATTCTAGCATCAAATACTGGGAACGAGAAAGTAAAATATGGGAAATAAGAGAGGACATGGAAAGATGGACAATAAGAAAGCGAAAAAATATCTCCAGCCATTCTGCGTCTATTGAATTGAATCGCTTTTCTGCAAAGTGAATGGTAAGACACGTATTTATATGACACAGGCTGTGGTATGGACTTTATTGCTTCTTAATGTATAATAACTTCTTATTCTTCTCTTTTTTTTCCTTGTGTGATTCAAAATCTTCTTTTTTTTGATAAAATTTTCTTTTTACACAGGAATTTATCCAAGCAAATGGGAGTCTGTATTTGAGAGTTTTGAGCAAGCTGATCCTTCAACAACTCGAACATAAGCAGTTCATAACAGTTTGAATCGCCCTCTATGTTATACTCAATATTGGTAACCTAGAGTGGTGTACATGCTTATGTCATTTATATGAATTCTTGGCTTGTGTCAGAGCAAGCTAAGGCCCATATGTCGGAATGTCAAGTTTTATGGACTTGTGGTATCTCTTGTAAACTTCTGCTTAAACTAGAAATATTTTCATGTTATGGGTGGTCCGAACCTTTTAATTATTTTTTTCCTATTTCAGATATGGTGGAACTGGTCTTGGTTTATGCATAGAGCGGACCTTGGTAAGCTTAATGTTTGCATTATTCATTGCGTGTTGGTGTAGGAAAATAGTCAAATGTTGTTTTGAAGAATTGTGCTTAACTATTGTATGTGCCCTATCCTAGTATATTTGTAAATGGAAAATCATTGTTCTTAGCCATTCTGTCTTATAGAACATTGTTGCACCATCAACAACCATTCAATCTCAATTGGATCATTGTATTTTCCTAATTCTACTATTTGTAAATGAAAAGTCATTGTTCTAGGCTTTGCGATGTTTGTTTTGGCATGTAATATCCATGTTAATTATAATTGATATGGGGATATGTTCGTGCTAGGCGTGATTAGAGTCACTTTTTGTCTATGATAATGTACCTAATGTATAGGCATGGTAGGTCAAAAAATGGGTGGAAATATCAAAGTTGTGAAGAAGGACGACCTAGGGACTCTAATGCAACTACACTTGGTGCTCAATGCACCATTAGATTGCGCCTTATATGACGGGATATGGAATTCATAGCTTAACGGTAAGTAATGAATTCATGGAATAGTGATCTTCTATTGATTCTTTAACAAAGTTTCCAACTAAAGAGTACTTTTAGGATTTACTGAAGGACTTGTGGAATTATTAATTAGTTTACACAATTCTACAAAGGAAAAAAAAAGTTGTTGCCACAATTGCATCACAGATGAGTTTGAGACATTTGAAATTTGAATGCAGGTATTGCTTGCACTTAATGGTACTATGGGTAAATCTATCATATCCTGTTGGTTAAGAAGAAATGGTGCTTACACTTGGGAGACATCTGAGTGGAATGAACTAACTCAAATTCTCCAGGAGGTCTTTACAAGCAGCAATAGAATCCATAACAATGGCCTCAAGATAGAGTGTTCAACATGGAAATCTTCAAGAGATGGACAAGTAGACACTCGAAAACCAGGAATTTCAAAAATTGTCATTGTACTTGATATATTTTGATAGATTTTGTGACTCGATGTAATACATTACCTTATTAATTACATTACTGTGTCACGCCATTCATGGAAATGTTCAAGTGTTTGGCACATTTAGGTTTTTATTTTCTAGAAATAAAACTTATAAGATGTTATAAAAAGTCATTCGATAGCACTTGATGAGTGTTATAGAAAAAAAAAGGCATTGAGAAACACTATAGAAACTAATACAATAGCATTTGTTAAATGCTACGTGAAGGAAGACAATAGCGTTTCAGAAACGCTATTGGTAACTATACAATAACGTTTCAGAAATGCTATTAGCAACTATACAATAGCGTTTTTTAAATGTTGTCGCAAGCTAACCAATCATAGGTTTGAAACGCTATACAATAACTATCATAGGTTTAACCATAACATTTTTAAAACGCTATTACAAGATAAACAATAGTGTTTGAAAAACGTTATAAATAACCATGTATCTATTATAGCTTCGGAAGACATAGCGTTTTAGAAACGCTATGAATAAATTTTGAAGTATGACAAATTTGGTTGTCTATTTTTCAAAATCTCATAAGGAGAAATTTTACTTTTTGATTTAGGGACTCTATTTAACACATAACAGACCAGCAAAATAATCTCTCCCTACCAATGTGATGCAGCACCGGAGTTAAGTGGAATGACAACTATTGACTCAATAAGAGTTATATTTTTCCTTTCAGCTTTGCCATTCATCTCAGGAGAGTACGGTGCAGTTTTTTTCATGAATAATTCCATGAGAATTATAAAACTCTGTGAAATTACTGTTGTCATATTCAGTGCCTCTATCACTTCTAAACCTCTTTATCTTTCTATTAAACTGATTTTCAACTTTCGTTAAAAATATTTTGAACATGTCAATGCTTCACTCTTATTCATCAGGTAGACGAAGGTATAATCGGAGCAATCATCAATAAACGTAATAAAATAACATTTTCCATTTCTAGTCAAAACACCATCAAGTTCACATATATCTGAATGTATTAAATCTAAGGGTTCAGATTCTCTAACAACAGATTTATGTGGTGTTTTGGTTATTTTAGCTTGGCTATAATAGTTGCATTTTTCAAAGTCATTTAAGGTTAATTTTGGAGTTAGTCCTAAGTTACCCATGTTTTTAATTATTCGCTTATTAACATGACAGAGTCTAGAATGCCAAGTATTAAAATAACACAACATGTAAGCAGAACTAAAAATTTTATTAGCATCAACATTCAATTTAAACATACCATAGTGACATACCCTTTCCCTACAAATGCATTGTTTTTAGTGATGGTATACAAATCAACCCCTATTATTTGAGTAAACCCAGCCTTGTTCAGAAGGTAACCAGAAACTAAGTTCTTCCTCATCTTCGGAGTATGCATGACATTCTTTAGGATGACGGTCTTACCAGAAGAAAACTTCAACTCTACTTCGCCAATTCCAGCAACTATAGTGAAGTGGGAATCACCCAACAACACTTTATTGTCCTCAGCTTCAGAATAGGACTTGAACATTTCTCGATCATAGCAGACATGTCAAGAAGCACCAGTGTCAACCCACCATCCCTCGAATCCACCAACAAAGTCGATCTCAGAGACCATGGCAATAAGTTGGTATTTGGTTAGGTTCCTACATAGCAGGACGATACCCATTCCGGCAGTTCCTAGCCATATACTTTGGCCTGTTACAGGTATAACATAGGAACTGCGCTGGTTGTTCCGATTATGATTGTTTTGGTTTTATTGTGACTCTGATTTTTCATAGTCTTTTCACCTGGTTTTAGAGTCACAGGGGTGGATTTCTTATGATTAGAAATAATTAGAATTTCATCTTTCTGATCTTGTTTCCGAGCTTCCTCCTCAATCCGAAGTCGAGTGATCAGACTTTCTAGAGAGAACTCTTTGGTTTTATGCCTAAGTGCATTCTTAAAGTCTTTCCAGCTAGGGGCAATTTATTTATCACAACAACTACTTGAAATTGCTCATCTAAGATATAATTTCATGAGAAATTTTCTGTAGCTTGTGAGATTGGGTTTCCACAGATTTGTCATCAATCATTTAGTATTGCAGATAACAACTGAAGACATATTTCTTTGTGCCAGCCTCCTCAGTTTCATATTTTTTCCTAAGGGCTTCCCAAATATCTTTAGCAGTTTTTTCAGAACAGTAATAATCATACAATCTAGTTCCTTAGTGCGGGTTCATCAGGTTCAGTAGGCAATTCGATTTTTCAGCATTACAAATATAAACAACTTTTTGCGTAGTTAAGAAAAACAACAATTTTTGTCTCCGTCTTTTAAAGTGTTGACCCTCAAAACGAAAATGTTTGTTTAGGTCCTTAGCAGCAAGTTCAGTAGTAGTAGACATGGCAGATAAAAGAGTCTTAAAATTGTTGAAAATATAATTGATGCAAATAAAAACAGGAATGAAGTTACTGAGTTTTCTTGGCTTGAGTCGCGAACTAGATCGCTCTCTTTAAGACGTTTCATGGCTCTGCCCAAGATTCTGCAAGCAGTCTGATAGCCCCGTCGTCCCCAGGATAAAACAACCAAGAATTCTGTATCTGTCTCGTTCAATCACATGCACAATTGATGAACGAAAATCTATTCACCCTATTACTTTTTTTTTTGCTCAGAATCACGACAAAATAATAAATGCGTAATTACAAAATATTGGAACTATGTGAAACTCACTGAAATATAGATTGTTTCCAAAACCAATAAAAATCTATGTTTTATTAAACAAATAAACTCTGAAAAATGATCCCAGAGAGAGCTGGTATTTATAGGCTGAGAGAATATCTTTTTGAGAGAAAACATGCCTTAAAAGGCGGCGAAAATCACTGAGAAACATGGGGAACGTGGGGAGAAAAGACTGGGTCTCCTCTGACTCAATCTTGTTCTCTGCAGCAAATAAAGATATTTTATTTTTCAAAAAAAAATAAGCAAAAAGAAAGGTTTCAATCCGATCCGACCTGACTCGGCCAGATGGTGGTGGCGGCACGCACGTGTGGAGTGGACCAACATTGGTATATCTCTTCCGTCCTTAACTAAAGTGGATACCCCTTGGGGTTCAACCCCAAATCCAAACACTATCCTTATTAACTTCTCCAAAGTGATTTACATAAAGGATATGAGACTAACAATATAGAGATAGATTCAAAGTTAAGAAACAATTTTATTTTTAAATTCAAACTAATGTTTCAACAAAAACTGATCAGATTAAACTTCAAGTCATCTCCTTTGAATGCAGAAATGAAATGAAAGGACAATGGCTCCCTCTAATTGTCTCTATATCTGTCACACATTTGATAGGTAACTGTCACATAAAAGCAACCACAAATGGATGCTCTTTATCATCCTCATTTTCATCTTCTTCTTACCACAGGCATCCGATAATGACTGCAAGCTTATATGTCTCTGCCTTCAAAGGTGTTGGGTTTGCTTGCCTCATCACCCTTCTCATTCAAATCTTTTTAGTTTTCTTTCCTTCAATATCTCCAGATGTTCTGAGGTTCCTGCATCAACAAGGTCCGAATTCCCATGGAATAATAACTTGAAGGTTGGTAGGAATTTATTATGTAAATTTTTGTGGGTGCACGCTATTAATAATTGTGGTTGTGGTGTTTATGTCAAATATATTTTATTGTGATAGAAATTGCATGAACTTGGAGAAGGGTTGGTAGCTCATCCAGAGGATATAATTATATATGATTTGACAAGGAGGGTGACTTATATATAGCTGCTATGTACAAGAGTGGATCCTGGGAGGCCTGGAAGATGTTAGTTGGCGATGCTTTTATTGGGATCGCTGTCTCCTCTAAATCAGACAATCCACTTGTCTGTGACATAGATAAGGTATGACTCAGATATAGGTTTGTTTGTATTGGTTGAATTCGGATTTGTACTCGATTGCAAATGCAAATCTATATGGAACCTATTTGTTATTAGTAGAAGTAAATAAGGAACTTCTCCTTTGTTTTTCTGTTCCTATGGGAATTCCAACAGTCATTTTCAGAAATGTAAACTAAGTAAAAGATGTTTACATCAGGGGTTGCTACAGGTCAACGAAGAAGGGGTATCAGTTCTTGCGTCGCATGTCAATGGTTAAAAAATTAGGTAACTGCAATCTCTACATTTGAACTCATCATCTAGGAATTGCATATCCTTTCTAACTAATATGGTGAACCTAGGAATTCTTCTTCCATAGATGTGGGTGTGTCATCTCATTTAGTTGTCAATAACCAACAGTTTGCAGATGAAGTGATCGAGGCATCTAATGGTTTACATCCATGAATTTTTTATAACACAAGAAGTTTCTTCAACATCCATGAATTTTGATATTCGATCTCTAGTTTATCTTGTTCAAGAGGAATCTTACAAAGTAATTAGGAAATCCTGAAATGTTATGCCAAAATAACATATTTTTTTCATAAGTTCTTTAGGAAGGTTATGTAGATCACAATTTTCTTATGAAAACATAACAAACTAATTAAAGAAATTAAGGTTATGTTCGATGCCTATCATATTTTTGTACCAAGCTTCTCTTATGAGAGTTTGCTTATCATGACTAAAAGTGCCTAAGAAACTTTCTTTTAAAGTTCTCTTTCTTTTTGAGTGAAAGTTTTATGTCATAGATATTCTTTGCTAATTTCAAATTCTGGTTGTAGTTCAATGGCATTTAGATCTAAATCTCCTATTTGTGAGTGTAGAATCTAATTCTTTTTTTATAAGCTGGGTAAACAACTCTTAATGAAAACCTTGGTTCAATTTATATTTTATGGATCTATGGTCGTTCAGAATGTGAAAGCTAAGTCCAGCTAAGTCCAAAAGTGCCGTCATTTTTTTTATAAAATACGTTAAATAACTATCCTTTCTAAACAACAATTTTATACTTACATGGACTAATCTTGTATGTTTATTATCAAATTAATGGGTTAATTGTAGCATTCAATCCCATGAAGTCCACGCAGTGTATTTATGGTCTTTCAGAATGTCTGAACCAGTTGGACCTGACATGTTGTGCTTCGCCATGAACATTCTCGAGATGGGAAGAGCATGTCTGAATTGTAGCCAAGCATGGCTTGTATCATAGTGGTAAGTAGGTTTTATTAGCAAGATATAAATGGAGGAACGGGTCAATTGAGATTTATCTCTTGTTTGAAAAGGATAGGAATAGTGTGGTTAATCGAGCTGGTGATGGCAATGGCTCTATTAGAGATCTTCCAAATATACCAGCTTATCAAGTGCCTGTGAGCAGGCTCAGTTTTGTAGATAAGCTACAATAACTCCCATTTCCAGTAGTATTGAGTGTGACAGTAATAGCATCTCACCAAGAGATTGAACAGGTTATGAGTCGACATTAGTGAAAGATTGCGCATTGAGAGGGTGAGGACTTCCAGTGACGTTCCTTGAATGATAATACAGAGAAATTATCGTTGATCGGATTACCTTGAATGATCAAATTAAATATATAGAGCTTCCCAAACTGACATCCCAAGTTTTAGCACACCTTAAAATCGTCCGAATGTGAAACGTTAATTAATGACTTCTATAGTTAAGGGCACTTTGGCATTCTTTCAAAAATTTGGTCGATTGAGTTGCATTATTTTTTCTTGAAACAGTAATGTCGACTGAAGTTTGGATCGATTGCGGATGCACCCAAAAAAAAAAAAAAAAAAACTCTTACGGCATTTGAATCAAAAAATTTAAAGGTCCGTGGCATTAGGTGTGGGAAGCTTAATTTGAATTTTAATTAGGTGTGGGAAGCTTAGTAATTTTAATTAGGTGTGGGAAGCTTAATTTGAATTTTAAAACTTTCTATTTGTTGTGTATCCTCTTTCAGTCTCGTTTTCTTACCGTTAGTTATTTCAAATTCAATCACTATAAATCCCCTTTCGCAAACAATAAGTTGGCTTCTTCGCTCTGTTTTATATCTCCTCTGTTTTTTGTTTTTCTTTTATATTTGCTCATCACTGAATCTCTTCTTCTTCGTTCCTTTTGCGATCAAACACTGCAAACGAACGAAAACTCCTCTCACCACTCTTTCTGTCTTCCCCCATCGGTGACGCTCTGGTTTGTTTATCTCTCTGGTTCATTATGTCTCCGCCATTGTCGTCAAGATCAAGATTAAGGAAAGAAGCATCAGTTAGGTTTTCTAAACGAGAGAAGGGTCTTTTCAAGAAAGTTGTTGAGCTATGTATACTATGTGGTGCGCAAATAACCATTACCGCTGCTCAACATCGCTGGCTTGTTTCTCCTAATGGGGAGATTAGAAAGTTGTCAGAGCAATCAAAGGAAGTTGGGTTTGGGCGAGGAGGGGATGAAGAGGCTGGGAAGCGATTTACACAAGAAAGAATTCAAGAACTGAACAAGAAGAGGAAGATGGACAATGCATCATCGCTATCAGTTGTTGTTCTTGACGAGGAGCTCGACAGTGTGTTTGATGATTCAATCTCTGCTACAGCTTCTACTGATCTTTGTGACAATGATGATGAGATGGGCATGCTTGACTTCTCTGATGATCGACTATGGTTCGATCCATCCATCCTGGATTCTTCTCATTTTGATACTCATTCAATTCAATGATGCAACTGTGTATATTTTACTTTCTTTGTTTACTAAATTGATCTTCTTAATGCTTAGTTACACATGTATCTATGTTACTAGAAAACTACAGTGTTTTTAAGGGCACTTGTTATGGTATACTGTTCAAGAGATAGATGCAAGTGTTTGCAGTTTGTTATATGTGGAAGATGAGAGTGCTGCAGTGGATGGTTTAGTCTGCTTTTTATTGAGTGATTCTTTTTATGTTTCCAATCAAGATTTGAACCATGGAACATTGAAGAAGAAACTGTATGTAACTTATGCTGGCTTGAAAGTTCCTTCCACAAGCAACAATCAAATTGAGACATTTGGGAGACCATATGATCTCAGATTGGCCATAACTAGACACTAGATTAGACTCGCATGTGTATGTCAAAGACATTCCTTCTGTAAGTTTACACGTATAGAAGAATCTCATGCCTCCATTTTCGATGGGCTTGATCAGCTTGATTTAGATCTAAATCTCCTATTTGTGAGTGTAGAATCTAATTCTTTTTTTTATAAGCTGGGTAAACAACTCTTAATGAAAACCTTGGTTCAATTTATATTTTATGGATCTATGGTCGTTCAGAATGTGAAAGCTAAGTCCAACAGTGCCGTTGTTTTTTTTTTTATAAAATACGTTAAATAACTAGCCTTTCTAAAGGTTCTGGAGGAACAACATTAGGAAGTTTAACGTCTTACCATTTTATCAATTATTTGGGACTATAGTCTTTGTTTTTATATTAGTTTGGGATAGAGTGGTGAATCTTGTTGCTAAATTACTAAGTCTATAGCTAAATTATGTGATCCTGGAAGCATATTTTAACCTTCAATTTCTAGCTGAAATGTCAGTGTTTTTTTTATATTTTCATGTCAGAGAAATACAAAAGTCTAAATAACAATTAAATTATGTCGGTCTTTCACAAACTAGATTCTACAATTCCTAATAAAGAATCAGTAAATCTTTTATATATATCTTGAGTAAGTCTACACAGCGAGGAAACGAGCCAGGGGAGTGAGGTGGCGAGGTGAAAAGCCGTTCATTCCACTCGAGATGCGTGCGCAAAAAGTCAACGCATGCACCCCGAGTGGAATGAACGGCTTTCACCCTCGCCACCTCATTTCCCTCGCTCATTTCCTCGACATTTAGAATTTCTGATATATCTTTGATCCCTAACGCAAATTAGAACTGAATTATTTAGTCCTTGCCTAGTTAATGGTCTAACAATCTGGACTATATAAAGCAAGTTCCTCTTAGGGATAGTGAATAGTCTTTGTCCTGATTTGTGGAATGCCCAAAATGCTCATCCAATTCAATTATATTTACAATATTGGTAGGCCAACAATGACCAAATCAAATGCACCTAAAGTAAGAGTAAAAGTCTCCGCCCTCCCTCTTTTTTCCACCCAAAAAATTAAAAAAAAAACAAAGTACTAACATTGAACAGCAAATAAACCTCTCCTTTTCAAAAACATGGCACCCTCTAATTAAATCTGTATTATCTGTCGACATTTAATTGACTCCCACTTAAAACAAGCACAGAATTGTCAATCTGTGTTTTTCTATTTATTATAATTTTTGTCAATGTTGGATACTCTTTTATCATTTTCTTCATCTTCTTCTTACCACAGCCTTTCAATAATGAGTGCAAACTTATATGTCTCTGCCTTGAAAGGTGTTGGGCTTGCTTGCCTTCTCACATTTCTGATTCAAATCCTTTTAATCTCCTTCTCTCCAATATCTCCAGATATTCTTGAGATTCCTGCATCGACAAGATCCAAAGTCCCATGGAATAATCACTTGAAGGTTGGTATTAGTTTGTCATGTATATATGTGTGTGTCGGCTTGCTATTAGTAACTGTGGTTCTGGTGTTTATGTCTAATATATTTTATTATAATAGAAAGTGGAGAAACTGGGAGAAAGGTTGGTAGCTCAGCCAGAGGATATATGCTTTGATAAGGATGGTACCTTATATACAGCTACTAGAGATGGTTGGATTAAGAAGATGTACAGAAATGGATCCTGGGAGGATTGGAAGATGGCCGGCGGGAATACTTTACTGGGGATTGCCATGTCCTCGAAATCAGGCCATCTTCTTGTCTGTGACGCAAATAAGGTACGACTTAAATTTAAGCTTGCTTGTATTGGTTGAATTCCGACTATTCACTAAATTGCAAGTGCAGATCTATATGGAACTTAATTGTCACTAGTAGATTTGAATAATTACCTCTCTTATTTTCTCGTTCCTGTGAGAACTTCATTTATTTCTCTACCCTCCATTTCTCCTATGGACAAGAAAACTTGTATGCTCAAGACATCCATATTCATTCACACGAGCAACAATTGATTGATTTGATGTTTTCCTAACAGAATTTCATCTCTTGTACTAGTATTAATGAATGGTAGTTCTTTCCGTATAGATTTGCTAGTGCAATCAATTGATTCGTTTGAAAGAGTTTTCCATGAAATTTATCAATACAATGAAACACATTACAAATCCACTCTAGTTTTTGCTGCGAGTTCAACCATTATGAAGCTAGAGCTAAGTACACTAACTGAAAGACATACATCACAGGGGTTGCTACAGGTCAATGAAGAAGGTGCATCAGTTCTTGCATCACATGTGAATGGTTCGAAAATACGGTAACTGCAATCTCTATAAACCTCCGGTGATTCCATTTTTGTTCCTAACTGATATGGTGAACCTATGGATTCCTCTTCTGTAGATTTTGGTGTGTCATCTGATCATCTCTTTAACTGTCAATAATCAACAGTTTTGCAGATGAAGTGATCGAAGCATCTAATGGTAACATCTATTTCAGTGATTTAAGTTCAAAATACGGGCTACATAATTGGTATCTTGACGTGCTTGAGGCAAAGCCTCACGGAAGGCTTCTCATGTACAATCCATCCACTAAAGAAACCTCAGCCTTGCTCGAAAATATGTGTAGCCCCAATGGTGTTGCTCTCTCTAAGGACCAAGATTTCCTAGTGGTCTGTGAATCATGGAAGTAAGTACATTTTGCTTCCTATTCTGCTGAGTTACTCCTAATTTAAACAACAATCCTCTAATGTGGAACTAACACCATGGTCAGATTTCGATGTTTGAAGTATTGGTTGAAAGGAGATATGACAGGAAAATCTGAGATTTTCATTGACAACCTACCTGGTGGACCTGATAACGTTAATCTCGCACCTGACGGGTCTTTTTGGATAACACTAGTGCAGGTATGTACTAATTGTCTCACACCCAATGGATCTTTTTATATGGTAATTGCACATATAAATCCATATAAAAGGCAATGGCATTTGTAGGAGTTCTTGAATATACCTTATTTCCTCACCTTCGTGTTGTAGTCGACGACACCAGGCCTAGAGTTTGTACACAAGTCCAAGGCAATCAAACGCTTGGTAGCAATGTTCCCGAAGTTGATGGACCAGGTGATGAAAGGTGTTTATAAGAAGGCAATGGTTGTGAATGTGAACATGGATGGCAAAATTATCTACAAGTTTGACGACTTCGATGGAAATGTGATGTCTTTCGTCACCTCAGCGGTGGAATTCGAGGGCCATATCTACCTTGGAAGTCTCAACACCAACTTCATTGGAAAACTACAACTAACACCAAGCATACTCGAGGAATGAGAATCTATGGTGTTATGCCCATGGACGTGTTGTTAGTCTAATTTCATATGATGTATTTCATTTCAAGATCACTGCAGAGAGATGCAGCTCTGCACGAGCTCATCCACACATGATCTTTACAATTCAATGTTGTACGACTGTTTAATTTTCTTTACAATCATTAGAACCCATTCGGGATGTATTATTTAGATCTGTACTTACAAAATGGAAATGTGTCAGTTATGGCTGGACGAAGGGCAGTCTTCTAGATAATGGATGTGTGCTCGACTAAGTTTAAACTTCAGTTTCTACTATCCCAAAACTTCAAACGTTGATCATCCGTAAATAGAAGAATGCTTAAAACACTCATGCCTATAGTCTTTGCCTTGAGTCCGCCAAAGAATGCTTTGGGTGGAATTAGGACCTGAAAACCATCTTTAAATTTTTGCCGTCGACTGCATATCCTCAGTAAAACGAGATCTTTGCAGAAGAGATTACACATGAATAGGGCCTGTAAGTGCCAACCTAGTTATTATGTTTGGGGAGTGTCTTGTGAATTGTGATGCAGTTTCCATCTTGCTTATTTCGTAAGAGCTAGGATATATCATCCCTTCATAGCATGTTTTTCCTTTAGCATATAATTTTATAGGATGGTAGCTAATTAACCCCTGCTTGCCTTGCAGCGCATTTGTTGCTCCATCAATTTGCCTGGATTCATCATAATGATAAGTTTATCTTCCTACTGATAGGCATTGAGAAGAAGAAAATATATCTATCACTGATAGTTACAGATATTTGTGTTGAAAGTTGAGATGATTATCCAATTGGTCAGGCCTCAAGATTTGTGTTTTATTTCAAGATTGTAAAAGGCTGAGGTTGTCTTTTAAAACAATCACAAAGTTTTCAGTCTTTTGACACCCTTTATCATCCTCATTTTCTTCTACTGCTTTTTCTCTAACCATCAAATAATGACTGCAAACTTATATGTCTCTGCCTTGAAAGGCATTGGGATTGCTTGCCTTCTCACCCAACTCATTCAAATCTTTTAATCCTCTTCTCCCCAATCTCTCCAGATGCTCCAGATGCTCTTGAACTTCCTCCTGCATCAACATGGTCCAAATTGCCATGGAATAATCACTTGAAGGTAAGCATTTAATTCTTGTGTTAAAAACGTGTCTGGGTGTGTTATTAGTAATTGTGGTGATGGTGTTTATGTGAAATATACTATTATGATAGAAAGTGGACAAGCTTGGAGAAGGGTTGTTAGCTTAGCTCAACCAGAAGATATATGCTTTGATAAGGAGGGTACCTTATATACAAGTACTAGAGATGGTTGGATTAAGAAGATGTACAGGAATGGATCCTGGGAGGATTGGAAGATGGTGGGGGGGACTACTGTATTCGGGATTGCGATGTCCTCTAAATCTAGCCATCTTCTTGTTTGTGACGCAGATAAGGTATGATAATTGCACATACAAATCTATATGGGGCTGATTTGTGAGAAGTAGATGAACTTCCCTGAATTTGTCTCATTCATTATGAAAATCCATTGTCTCATACGGACAGCCAATGTTCTAAATAGTGCTAGGCGGTGGGAGTGCGGCGAGTAGATGCCTAGCGCTTAGGGGCCTAGGCGGTCTTAGGTTTTATATTATAATTTTAATAATTTACAAAAGTTAAGCATAATACCTTATCAATTACATCCAATTTAATACCAAAATATATATGCAAAATTTAAAAACAGGAAAAATTAACAATCATGAACAAAATTTATTAAAACTCAAATGACTGAAGTTGGTCATGATGGGTATTTTATACAAAGTTGAATTTGTGGACAAATATTCAAACCTACTCTTTTATTTTTCTTCAAATTGCATGAATAATCTCAGTCATGTTTAAAAAAAATCTACATTACTAAAATTGATACCGACATATCCTTTGAGAACTCCATTAAGTAATCATCATTTGCTACATTTAGACATATACTGAATAAAAAATAATTAAATTGTTTATTTCTAAAAAAGATGAAAGAAAAATAAAATAAGAACACAATCAGCCTTATTTAAAATAAAAAATAAAAAATAAAAACTCACCCAAACCCGCCTAGATTGCCCAGAATCTGCCCAGTCATTAATCTGGGCTTTTTTTCTACCGCCTAGGCCGATTTTTAGAACACTGCGGACAGCAAGATAAGATATGTTTAAATGTTGTTTTCACTCACACCAAAACTTAGCACATGATTGAAATTTTTAATATTCATACCCGTTCTTTTCTCGTAGGGATGAAACAATGCACCTATGCATAAAATATGACAAATGTCCATTTTTTTTTTCATATAGATTTGCACGTGCAATTAATGAAACACGTGAAATTTCTCAATTCTACCGAATACATGTTAAATCCACTATAAATCACATATAGAAAATCAAGTTTACTTACTGAATGCAAAAATCAAATGAAAGAACAATGGCTCCCTCTAATTGTCTCTATATCTGGTACACATTTGATAGGTAACTGTCACATAAAGCAACCACAAGTGGATGCTCTTTATCGTCCTCATTTTCTTCTTCTTCTTACCACAGCCATCCAATAATGACTGCAAGCTTATATGTCTCTCTGCCTTCAATGGTGTTGGATTTGCTTGCCTTATCACCCTTCTCATTCAAATCCTTTTAGTCTTCTCTCCTTCAATATCTCCAGATGCTCTGAGGTTCCTGCATCAACAAGGTCCGAATTCCCATGGAATAATCACTTGAAGGTTGGTAGGAATCTATTAATAATTGTGGTTGTGGTGTTTATGTCAAATATATTTTATTGTGATAGAAAGTGCATGAACTTGGAGAAGGGTTGGTAGCTCATCCAGAGGATATATGCTTTGATTAGGAGGGTGCCTTATATACAGCTGCTATGTACAAGAATGGATCCTGGGAGGCCTGGAAGATGTCCATCACAGGGGTTGCTACAGGTCAACGAAGAAGGGGTATCAGTTCTTGCGTCGCATGTCAATGGTTAAAAAAAATTAGGTAACTGCAATCTCTACATTTTTAATTTGTCATATAGGAATTGCATATCCTTTCTAACTAATATGGTAAACCTAGGAATTTTTCTTCCATAGATGTGGGTGTGTGTCATCTCATTAGCTGTCAATAACGGTTAGCTTCTTAAGTAAGTTTATGAGAAAGTTCTGTTTTATTTTTCTATATGAAATGTACAATCTACAATGCTTATATAGACAACTCAAATGAGTGTTTAGCTGTCAAAACAGACTAACAAATGTTGTCTAACAATCTGACTAACAACCTCTCAATGTATTAATAACCTGACTTAAAAACATGTCAATGTCAATTGTTAGCCGCCATTGCTAATTATACTTAACATCCCCCTCAAACGAAGTGTAGAGGCATCAACTACACTAAGTTTGTCACGCAGCAACATGAATCTGGATTTACCAAGAGCCTTGGTGAAAACATCAGCAACTTGACTAGCAGTTGGAATATGATGAACATGAATGAGCTTGCGAGCTACCTTCTCACGCACAAAGTAAATGTCAATCTCAATATGTTTGGTCCTAGAATGAAGAACAAGATTGGCACTAAGCAGGACGGTACTCTTGTTGTCACACCAGATAGTAGGAGTGGAACAACCAATCTTCAGTTCATGAAAAAGGGATCCCAACCAAGTGAGCTCAGTTGTAACCGAAGCAAAACTCCTATACTCTTCTTCAGTACTACTTCTGGAGACAATACTCTGCTTCTTAGATGACCAAGAAATGAGGTTAGCACCCAAATAAACGCAATAGCCAGACGTAGACCTTCTATCAGTAGGATCGAAAGCCCAATCAACATCACAATAGTCAGTCAGCTGAAAAGAAGGAGTAGGAACAATGTGAAGCCCAAAAGTGTGTGTAGCCTTGAGATAACGCAAGATTCTTTTCACCACTCGCCAATGTGATTCAAGGGGATTTTGCAGGAATTGACAAACATGATTCACTGAATATGCAATTTTAGGCCTGGTGATTGTAACATACTGCAATGCGCCAACAATGCTACGATATAATTGAACATCTTTAACTGGATCACTACCCGTAGCAAACAATTTTTCACCACCACTTATAGGAGTAGATAATCCATTAGCATACTGCATCTTAGCACGGCATAATAGATCATTGATGTATTTGGACAGAGACAGAAACATGCCATTGACAGTATGTTGAACTTGAATACCAAGAAAGAAATGAGCAAGACCCAAATCTTTCAAAGATAATTGAGCATTTAGTTGATGAATGATCTGAGAAACAGCTTGTGAATCAGCACCAGTATAGTGGAGATACACTAGAAGAAAAATGGGAGATGGAGAATGTCGGATGAAAAGAGATGAATCAGACTTAGTGGAAACAAAACCAAGCAAAAGAAGTGTATGTCTGAGCTTATCAAACCAAGCCCGAGGAGCTTGCTTTAGACCATATAAAGCCTTATGAAGCTTGCAAACAGCCTTGGGTCGTGAAACATCAATGAAACCAGGAAGTTGCATCATGTAGACTTCTTCTGGTAGATCTCCATTCAAAAAGGCATTGTTGACGTCTAGCTGAAATATAGACCATCCATACGTGATGCACTATGAGCATAACTCGGATTGTAGTAGGCTTCACAACCGGACTAAAAGTTTTTGCATAATCAATGCTGGCAGGAATGCTGACTGACTTGGAATGCTGGAATGCTGAGATTGCTGAAAACTACTGGCATGCGGAGGAATGCTGGAATGCTTACTGACTTGAAATGTTGGAATGCTTACTGACTTGAAATGTTGGAATGCTGAGATTGATTGGGAGATTGAGAAAGACTAGTAATTGGAATACTGTGAATGCTGGCAAGAATACTGGAATGTTGACTGAGATACTGAGATTGTTGAAAAGTACTGGCATGCTGAGATAAAGTACTGACTTGGAATGCTGAGATTGACTGGGAAACTGAGAAAGACTATTAACTGGAATACAGGAAGTAATGCTGATGGATTCTGCAATGAGAAACTCAGGCTTTGACTCAGCAAACGGCATGGATGGAAAAACATAGAGTCCTTTGTTAAGCTTCCCTTCCAAGAGGACTTGATGTGTGACCTGATCCTTGACAAAACAGAGATCGGGATGAAACTCAAAGAAGACATTATTATCCCTTGCAAACCTAGAAACACTTAACAGATTCTTAGTTAACTTAGGAACCTGAAGAACATGCTGAAGATGCAAAACTTTTGAAGAATTAGAAGATTGAAGAAAAGACTGACCAATGTTCTCAATTTGTAAAGCTGGACCATCACCAACAAACAATTTATCATCGCCATGATAAGGGACAGATGACATGAGACTCTGAGTATATGGAGTACAATGATTTGTAGCTCTTGAGTCAGGATACCATCTACAATC
The DNA here is from genome assembly GCA_003290165.1 of Berberis thunbergii. Classification (NCBI taxonomy): domain Eukaryota; kingdom Viridiplantae; phylum Streptophyta; class Magnoliopsida; order Ranunculales; family Berberidaceae; genus Berberis; species Berberis thunbergii. Next base: position 23,683 of record QNQO01006877.1, on the reverse strand, counting down.
AGAAGGTGTAGAAACAACACTTGATTGCATCAGGGACTGTGAATGTGCTCTCCAATCAGGATGAGTGGATTGACTAGATGAAGCAGAAAAGGCATGACGAGGAGTTGGCATAGTTGGTTGAGATGGTAAGCCTGAAAAAGATGATTGTGAATTGGATTTCCATGGGTTAGAAACATTAGTGTCAAACCGATTATAGCATTTGAATGCAAGATGTCCAATTTTGCCACAAATTTGACACAGAGGACGATTTGATTGACTACCAGATCCAGATCCAGATGGCCTATATCCTATCCCAAAACCAGATCTTGAACCTCTTGGATTGAATGATGCTCTGGACTGAGGTCTCCAACCTTGTGAATTCGACACAAAGGATCTAGGTGAGGGTTTGTAGGAAGTATGAGCCACATTGATTGAACTCAATACATCAAGTTCTTTAGCATGTCTTTCAATCCTGGATTCCTGAGCAAGAGAGTCTCAACCTCTGCTACACTATAATCATCTGATCTAGAGTTCACTGATACTACAAATGTATCATATAACTGTGGTAATCCATCAAAAATAGCATTGATATGATCTTTTGGAGACAATTGATACCCTACGGATGCTAATTGATCAATGATAGACTTAAGTTTCAATAGGTATTCATTGATGGAAAGATCTTCTTTCTTGAGGTTTTGAAGTTGAGTTCTAAACTGAGAGATCTTGGCAACAGTTTGAGAGTTGAAGAAAGTTTCAAGAATCTTCCAAATGTGTGCAGAAGTGTCACAACCTACTAACCTTGTAAGCAGAGATTCAGTCATGGAAGAAAGAAGCCACGAGAACAGAAGTTGGTCTTGCTGTTCCCAGTTGAGATATTCAGGATTAACACTGTTATTTGTTTGATCTTCCATGGAGAAAAATCTTGACGGAGGTGAGGTGTTCTCAATGAACTTCTGAAGTTTATGCCCACTAATAGTTGCTAACACTTGTTGTTTTTACATTTCACGGATAATGCATGAGTAAACATCACTGGTTTTGACTCTGCCATGGCAAAGTTCGTGAGTGTTGCAACAGTAGATGATAAATCTGCCATTGATGCTACTTAGAAGACTTGAAATGAGGGAGAAGAAGAAAAGAGAAAAATAAGAGCTCTGATACCATGTTAGCTTCTTAAGTAAATTTATGAGAAAGTTATACAACAGAACTTTCTCATAAACTCACTTAAAAAGCTAACAATAACCAAGAGTTTGTAGACGAAGTGATTGAAGCATCTAATGGCAACATCTGTTGCAGCCATGTAAGCTCATAATTTGGTTTACATAATTGGTATGTTGACATGCTCGAAGGAAAGCCTCACGGGAAGCTTCTCATGTACAACCCAGGCACTAAAGAAACCTCAGTGGTGCTAAAAAAAATGTGTTTCCCCAATGGTGTTGCTCTCTCTAGGGACCAGGATTTCCTAGTGGTCTGTGAAATATTTTAGGTAACTTCTTTTTCTGCTCAGTTTCTCCTTATTTAAACAACCCTCTAATGTGGATGCCAACACTGAGATTTCTATTGACAACCTACCTGGTGGACCTGATAACATTAATCTCGCACCTGACGGGTCTTTTATAGCGCTAGTGCATGTATGTACTAATTGTCTCATACCCGATGGGTCTTTTTGGATAGTAAGTAATTGTACCTAAATTTATGGCATTGTAAAAATCCATAAATATATTGTTGCGCCTTGCGGAACAATAATTTGCGTGAAATTGTGAACAGTACATACAAATGAACAATATCGTATTCATGAATAGTATCAAATACATATACGATATTGTATACACAGAACAAGGAAGACAAAATTTCATGTGGTTCGGCAAGTTTGCCTAGTCCACGGGGCAAAGAAAACAATTTCACTATTGAGATCAAATAATACAAATGGAGAGAGTTTCCTACATAAAAATACATATGTCTAAATGACACCACACAGACGCAAGTGCATATATCACAACCCTATCTCCTCACTTCTCTCGCACGTACAAAAAGGGAAGAACACAAAAAAAAAATTGTGTGGTTTTTTTTTTTATAAATAACCCCCATGGGAGTTCCGTAAGAGTCTTGGGACAGGATAGAAGATAAATTTGTCGTCAAGTTGTCTCACCAGAGTATTTCTTAGAAGGCCTACTATGGCGTGTTTGGATGTGCTTGTAATCTCTTGTCAAGATAATGCACATGAATGACACCCCTACTTTACGCAAACAAATATAATTATTACCATCTAAAGAAATACAATACAACATCCATGAATTTTGATTGCAAGAAGTTTCTTCAACATATAAATCAAATGCTCCTAAAGTAAGACCCCCCCCCCCCCCCCCCCCCCCAAAAAAAAAAAGTTAAAAAAAAACATATATCATCTGTCAACATAAATGAATGATAGGTGACTCTCACTTAAAACAAACACAGAGTTGTAAGCCCATACTAATCCATAAATTTTGATAACAAGAAGTTTCTTCAACATATAAAACAAATGCACCTAATGTAAGAGTAAAAGTCTCCCCCCTTCCTCTTTTTTCCACCCAAAAAGTTATTAAAAAAAAAAAAAAAAAAGTACTAACATTGAACAGCAAATAAACCTCCTTTTCAAAAACATGGCACCCTCTAATTAAATCTGTATTATCTGTCGACATGTGACTCCCACTTAAATCTGTATTATCTGTCGACATGTCAATCTGTGTTTTTCTATTTATTATAATTTTTGTTAATGTTGGATACTCTTTATCATTTTCTTCGTCTTCTTCTTCTTACCACAGCCTTTCAATAATGAGTGCAAACTTATATGTCTCTGCCTTGAAAGGTGTTGGGCTTGCTTGCCTTCTCACATTTCTGATTCAAATCCTTTTAATCTCCTTCTCTCCAATATCTCCAGATATTCTTGAGATTCCTGCATCAACAAGGTCCAAAGTCCCATGGAATAATCACTTGAAGGTTGGTATTATTAGTTTGTCATGTATATATGTGTGCGTCGGCTTGCTATTAGTAACTGTTGTTCTGGTGTTTATGTCTAATATATTTTATTATAATAGAAAGTGGAGAAACTGGGAGAAAGGTTGGTAGCTCAGCCAGAGGATATATGCTTTGATAAGGATGGTACCTTATATACAGCTACTAGAGATGGTTGGATTAAGAAGATGTACAGAAATGGATCCTGGGAGGATTGGAAGATGGCCGGCGGGAATACTTTACTGGGGATTGCCATGTCCTCGAAATCAGACCATCTTCTTGTCTGTGACGCAAATAAGGTATGACTTAAATTTAAGCTTGCTTGTATTGGTTGAATTCCGACTATTCACTAAATTGCAAGTGCAGATCTATATGGAACTTAATTGTCATTAGTAGATTTGAATAGTTACCTCTCTTATTTTCTCGTTCCTGTGAGAACTTCATTTATTTCTCTACCCTCCATTTCTCCTATGGACAAGAAAACTTGTATGCTCAAGACATCCATATTCATTCACACGAGCAACAATTGATTGATTTGATGTTTTCCTAACAGAATTTCATCTCTTGTACTAGTATTAATGAATGGTAGTTCTTTCCGTATAGATTTGCTAGTGCAATCAATTGATTCGTTTTAAAGAGTTTTCCATGAAATTTATCAATACAATGAAACACATTACAAATCCACTCTAGTTTTTGCTGCGAGTTCAACCATTATGAAGCTAGAGCTAAGTACACTAACTGAAAGACATACATCACAGGGGTTGCTACAGGTCAATGAAGAAGGTGCATCAGTTCTTGCATCACATGTGAATGGTTCGAAAATACGGTAACTGCAATCTCTATAAACCTCCAGTGATTCCATTTTTGTTCCTAACTGATATGGTGGGCCTATGCATTCCTCTTCTGTAGATTTTGGTGTGTCGTCTGATCATCTCATTAACTGTCAATAATCAACAGTTTTGCAGATGAAGTGATCGAAGCATCTAATGGTAACATCTATTTCAGTGATTTTAGTTCAAAATACGGGCTACATAATTGGTATCTTGACACGCTTGAGGCAAAGCCTCACGGAAGGCTTCTCATGTACAATCCATCCACTAAAGAAACCTCAGCCTTGCTCGAAAATATGTGTAGCCCCAATGGTGTTGCTCTCTCTAAGGACCAAGATTTCCTAGTGGTCTGTGAATCATGGAAGTAAGCACATTTTACTTCCTTTTCTGCTGAGTTGCTCCTTATTTAAACAACAATCGTCTAATGTGGATGCTAACACTGTGGTCAGATTTCGATGTTTGAAGTATTGGCTGAAAGGAGAAATGACAGGAAAATCTGAGATTTTCATTGACAACCTACCTGGTGGACCTGATAACATTAATCTCGCACCTGACGGGTCTTTTTGGATAGCACTAGTGCCGGTATGTACTAATTGTCTCGCACTCAATGGATCTTTTTATATGGTAATTGCACATATAAATCCATATAAAAGGCAACGGCATTTGTAGGAGTTCTTGAATATACCTTATTTCCTCACCTTCGTGTTGCAGTCGACGACACCAGGCTTAGAGTTTGTACACAAGTCCAAGGCAATCAAACGCTTGGTAGCAATGTTCCCAAAGTTGATGGACCAGATGATGAAAGGTGTTTATAAGAAGGCAATGGTTGTGAATGTGAACATGGATGGCAAGATTATCTACAAGTTTGACGACTTCGATGGAAATGTGATGTCTTTCGTCACCTCAGCGGTGGAATTCGAGGGCCATATCTACCTTGGAAGTCTCAACACCAACTTCATTGGAAAACTACAACTAACACCAAGCATACTCGAGGAATGAGAATCTATGGTGTTATGCCCATGGACGTGTTGTTAGTCTAATTTCATATGATGTATTTCATTTCAAGATCACTGCAGAGAGATGCAGCTCTGCACGAGCTCATCCACACATGATCTTTACAATTCAATGTTGTACGACTGTTTAATTTTCTTTACAATCATTAGAACCCATTCGGGATGTATTATTTAGATCTGTACTTACAAAATGGAAATGTGTCAGTTATGGCTGGACGAAGGGCAGTCTTCTAGATAATGGATGTGTGCTCGACTAAGTTTAAACTTCAGTTTCTACTATCCCAAAACTTCAAACGTTGATCATCCGTAAATAGAAGAATGCTTAAAACACTCATGCCTATAGTCTTTGCCTTGAGTCCGCCAAAGAATGCTTTGGGTGGAATTAGGACCTGAAAACCATCTTTAAATTTTTGCCGTCGACTGCATATCCTCAGTAAAACGAGATCTTTGCAGAAGAGATTGCACATGAACAGGACCTGTAAGTGCCAACCTAGTTATTATGTTTGGGGAGTGTCTTGTGAATTGTGATGCAGTTTCCATCTTGCTTATTTCGTAAGAGCTAGGATATATCATCCCTTCATAGCATGTTTTTCCTTTAGCATATAATTTTATAGGATGGTAGCTAATTAACCCCTGCTTGCCTTGCAGCGCATTTGTTGCTCCATCAATTTGCCTGGATTCATCATAATGATAAGTTTATCTTCCTAGTGAACCATTTCCAGCAAACGATTAAAAAATTAAAATAAAAAATAAACCCAAAATGGCAAGAAGAGGATAAACCTCAGATAGCTCATCTCTACGTCAATGTAACTTAATTTTGCCGATTAGATAATAGTAAATAAGACCCATTTGATAGGTGACTCCATATAAAAACAATCACAAGGCTGTCAATCTTCATTTTTCTCCTCTTTCTCTAACCATATAATAATGAGTGCAAACTTATACATCTCTACCTTGAAAGGCATTGAGAAGAATAAAATATATCTATCCCTGATAGTTACAGATATTTGTGTTGAAAGTTGAGATGATTATCCAATTGGTTACGCTTCAAGATTTGTGTTTTATTTCAAAGTTGTAAAAGACTGAGATTGTTTTTTAAAATTGTTACTTAACCAAGGTTAACAAATTATGCTCTATTGGTCATGAGATTTAAAAAGTATATACTTATTAGCCAATACTCAACTATGGTACCTATATGGTCTAATTTCTAGAAAAGTAAACTTTCAAGGTCATTTTCCATTGAAAAAAATAAACCCAAAAAGACAAGCAGAGGATAATCCTCGGAAAGCTCATCGCTATCTCTTCGTCGCTCTAACTTAATTTTGCCTCTTAGATAGTAGTTAAGAGGACCCATTTGAAAGGTGATTCCCATAAAAAAAAAACAATCACAAAGTTTTCAGTCTTTGACACCCTTTATAATCCTCATTTTCTTCTTTTTCTCTAACCATCCAATAATGACTGCAAACTTATATGTCTCTGCCTTGAAAGGCTTTGGGATTGCTTGCCTTCTCACCCTACTCATTCAAATCTTTTTAATCTTCTTCTCCCCAATCTCTCCAGATGCTCTTGAACTTCCTCCTGCATCAACATGGTCCAAAGTGCCATGGAATAATCACTTGAAGGTAAGCATTTAATTCTTGTGTTAAAAATGTGTCTGGTGTGTTATTAGTAATTGTGGTGGTGGTGTTTATGTGAAATATACTATTATGATAGAAAGTGGACAAACTTGGAGAAGGGTTGGTAGCTCAACCGGAGGATATATGCTTTGATAAGGAGGGTACCTTATATACAAGTACTAGAGATGGTTGGATTAAGAAGATGTACAGGAATGGATCCTGGGAGGATTGGACGATGGTGGGCGGGACTACTGTATTCGGGATTGCCATGTCCTCTAAATCTGGTCATCTTCTTGTTTGTGACGAAGATAAGGTATGATAATTGCACATGTAAATCTATATGGAGCTGATTTGTCATTAGTAGATGAACCTCCCTGAATTTGTTTCATTCATATGAAAATCCATTATTTCTCGCCCCTCCCTTTCTCATATGGACAACAAAATAAGATATGTTTCAGAGTTGTTTTCACCCACACCAAAACTTAGCACATGATCCATTTAAATGTTTTCCCATGAGAACATACCCCTTCCTTTCTTGTAGGAATGAAACAATGAACCTATGCATAGTATTTGACAAATGTCCATTCTTTCATATAGATTTGCACGTGCAATCAATAGAAAACACATGAAATTTCTAAACATGCTAAAATTCACTATAAATTTCGTGCAAGTTCATCTATCATGTAGCTGGAGCTAGATATATTTGCTAAAAGATGATATACATCACAGGGGTTGCTACAGATTGACGATGAAGGGATATCAATTCTTGCATCGCATGTCAATGGTTCAAAAATAAGGTAACTGCCATCTCTATCTGATACTTCTTGTTTCTTCCTATCGATTAGTAACTGCAATAATATTTTCCTCTAATCATATAAACAAAAACCTAAGGTAAGCTTACAAAAAACCATGTAGTTTGTTTCAATTAAAAAAAAGGTTGTTCACTAATATGGTAAATGTATTCCCTCTTCGATGTGGTTGTGTCATCTCATTAGCTGGAAAAAATCAACAGTTTTGCAGATGAAGTGATTGAAGCTTCTAATGGAAACGTCTATTTTAGCGATTTAAGCTCAAAATTCAAGACACGTTATTGGTATCTTGACATGCTCGAAGCAAAGCCTCATGGGAGGCTTCTCATGTTCAATCCGTCCACTAAAGAAACATCAGCCTTGCTTGAAAATATGTGTAGCCCCAATGGTGTTGCTCTCTCTAGAGACCAAGATTTCCTGGTGGTTTGTGAGACATGGAAGTAAGTACATTTTACTTCCTATTCTGCTGAGTTACTCCTAATTTAAACAACAATCCTCTAATGTGGAACTGACACCATGGTCAGATTTCGATGTTTGAAGTATTGGTTGAAAGGAGAAATGACAGGAAAATCTGAGATTTTCATTGACAACCTACCTGGTGCACCTGATAACATTAACCTAGCACCCGACGGGTCATTTTGGATTGCTCTCCTGGAGGTATGTACTAATAGTAAAGAGGCCAACTCTGCCGGCAACCAACACTAATTGCACACGTAAATCTAAGTAAAAGGCATTTGGCATTTATCTAAATTCACGAATATACTTTGTTTCCTCATGTTTGTGTTGTAGGTAACACCGCCAGGCCTAGAATTTGTACACAGGTCCAAGGCAATCAAACGCTTGGTAGCAATATTCCCAAAGTTGACGGAGCAGATGATGAAAGGTGTTTATAAGAAAGCAATGATAGTAAATGTGAACGTGGATGGCAAGATTATCAACAAGTTTGATGACTTTGATGGAAATGTGATGTCCTTTGTCACCTCAGCAGTGGAATTCGAGGGCCATATCTATCTTGCAAGTCTCAGTGCCAACTTCATCGGAAAACTACGACTAACACCCAGTCTAATTGAGGTGTGAGAATTGGTAGAATCTATGCTGGATGTGTGTGCTCACCTGATCTCACCTCGCTGTATTTCATTTCAAGATCATGGTCAGACAACAGAGACATGCAGCTGCGTGTATGGTTATTCAGACAGAATCTTTCACAATGTGGTGGTGTTTAGCTTTCTTTACAATCCTTACAACCCCTGGAATGTATTTAGACCCGTAATATGAAATGCAAATGTGTTATTTATGGTTGGACGGAATGCAGTCTTCAGATGAGGGCTGTATATACACTGCAAACCTCCTCACTAGACTAAGTTTTTTGAACTAAAGTTTCCACAATCCAAAAAACCATAAAAGTGATGATTGCTATTACTAAGAGCACCTCGAACACCCCCCATCCTCATCTTTAACTTCAAATGTCAACCTAGAAACCTCATCTGTAACTCGACCAGTAGATCCCTACATATTGATTCCCCCAAGTGACATGCAATGTAACTTAATCCTTAGCACTCCAATATTCCTTTGGAATTCGATTGATTCAACACAAATAAGGACCTCTGTGATCTTATATTTCTTCCCTTGAACTTCTTGACAGCAAGGCATAACCACACACAGTTTAGATAACAAGTTGCGAATGTCAAGAGCTGGTTCCTAATCCTCTTCTTCAGAAAACTGAAATAAAGTGTTTGCCACCAGTGGTGGGCATAAAGCCTCCATTTGCGCTTCCAAATTCTGCAGCCACACCTTTCACAATTGAACAAGCATCTTTTTGTCTATGAAGAAGCTCACAGACTCCCATTCCATCTACCAGATCCATTAGTTGTATCTGTGTGGGGAAGAAGACCTATTTTATCCTTCCAGAGTCGGCTCTTGAGCAAGGTTGCACCAGCTGAGCTATGCCTTTGCCCAAATGGGGTCTTCCAAGGACCAATCAAGGTGAGTAAAGGTTCAAACACAGAGGAAGATACAAAAAAAAAAAAAAGTGCCAAACAAAACCTTAACACGAGTTTTTAAATGATTAAAAGTATAAAGGGCCTCAAATTTTGGGAACAAAGGAAATAGCCAAACAAAAAGACTAAAGTGATGAAGAAAATGAATGCAATGATGACGAGAATGCTGGCACAGGGGATGGACCTTTGTAAAGGAGAGGTACAAGGCAATCATGTTGATAAACGTCACAGAAACTCAAGAATTTGTTTGAATGGAAACTATTGGACAATAAAATGTTAACAAGATGCCATTGAAGGGTTTCATGCCATTCCTAGATCGTGTTCCTTGAGAAAAGAAGAAGGAAAAAAAATCCTTGTAGAAGGATTTTGGCCTTGCCTAATACGCTAGGCGAGGAGATGAACTGTTTTCGGATCCTCCTTGTTAATAAAGAACAATGTACCAGGATGTGCTTGTAATCTTAGAGTGCACATGATTGGGCCCCCTTAATTTGCCTTGTAATTTGTAAAACAACAACGATCAGATGCCAGGATCCACCATAGTCAGGTTATCTTCTCCGTGGCCATTTTGAGCTTTCATCTAATGATTCAACAATTCAGACCATTTCCAGTAAAAAAATGAACACCCATAAGAACAAGCAGAGGATAGAGTCCAGTTTCAATAAATGGCCTTCCACAGTGAAGAAGACAGAACCACCAGCATTCCACCAAATTGTCAATCTTCGATCCCTTTATCATCCTCATATTCTGCAATAATGACTGCAAACTTATAAAACTCTGCCATGAAAGAAATTGTACTTGCTTGCCTTCTCACCTTTCTCATTCAAATTGTTTTAATCTTCTTCTCCCCAATATCTCCAGATACTCTTGAACTTTCTCTCACATCTACAAGATCCAAAGTCCCATGGAATAACCACTTGAAGGTAAGTATTAATTTGCTATACAAATATGTGTGTGTGTGTTATTAATTTGGAAGCGGACGGTAAGTCCTATAGATTAACTCCTATCAAAGAATTATAGGACTTCCATGCTTCATAACAGGAGGTGGACGCTCTTCTAGATAAGGGATGCATTTCCAATGCAAATCTCCTGAATAGACTATGTTTGAACTAAATTTTCCACAATCCTGAAAACCTCAAAGGTGATGATTGCCATTACAATATTACTTAAAAGTAAATCCAATCTGAGAACATGAAATAAAGAACGATTCAATATGAAAACTTGGAATAATCTTGTGAATATTATTACTAGAGATACGAATTGAGTTAGCACCTCTGCCCTTTTTAATCGAAGAAATTCCTCGAAAGAAACATATGTACAGATAATGGCAGTTATCAATAATCAATAATTTGACTATGGCACAAAGAAACTTGTATGTAAAAGAAAGGTTACAGGTTGAGTTATAGGAAGTCTCATCTCAGAACAACATTCAACTTGCTCTGCACCTTTTCTCTCACATTCCACTGCAAAACAACCACAAAACACAAGTTCAGTTGGATTATAACTTCATTACTGACATAAAGCATCATCTATAGAATTCTTCTAATTCCTTTTCTTCCTTTACCTGCAAATCATTTATTTCCTCGTCAGTAAGTGAACGCTCCATTGATCGGTAAGTGATCCTATAACAGTGACTGGTCATTCCTTTCTTGTTGGTGAAATTATCTATCAATTGTACCTGTCATGATCATGAAATTTTATTTTATTTTGCAGACTGAAGTATTATGGAATACTTAACTTTTGAAATGACAAATGTTTGAAGTTAATAGTTAGCCATAACAGATGCCACAGCATTCTAACTAGTTGAAGCAATGTTTGCCAATTACAGGGGATTGGTCATTGTTGAACGTCATTTAACCACTACTTTAGGTAAGGAGAGGTGGAGGCATCTTGATGAGGGTACTACATATACAACCATAAATCTGCACCATCTCCATGAGAAATATACTTCTGGAAGTCATAGTGCCGTGGATTAAATGGGAGAAGAGGGACCCCTGCTGTTGTAGGTGGGTTGCACAGATATGGACACAATACAGATACTATGATATGGCAAATTTCCAAAAGCTGGGATACATGTATGGGTAGGACACAACATTCAAATAATATATTGAAATCGAACCCTTCTAGGCGTCGAGGAAACCAGCGAGGGGGAGAGGTGTTACCACTCATCCCCCTCGAGATTCGCGAAGGCGTGAAGGGTGACACCCCTCCCCCTCGCTGGTTTCCTCGCCATTTAGAATTCCCGATTGAAATCAGTGTATTTAATAATTAAAATATTCTAATAATCATAAACCATAAAATTCAGAAACATTACTAAGTAAAAAATAATCCCAAACACCAAAGTCATACGATCCTACAGACAAAAAAGTATCATAGTTCCTGAATATCTACATCCACACCCTACATCATAAATTGAAACGCATACAACAAGTAATAACTAATAAACAAAAATGCACAAATTAAGTGATTGCCCATGTCCTGACCGTTGACTGCTATACTCAAAAGATCGTATTGGACATGTCTCAGAGCCATGTTGGCATCCAATACTTGTTTGAAAACCGGTATGACAGATATTTCAAAGTTACGGTGCTTCCTAGTGTTGTAGTAATGTTCCACCACAACAACCTACAGGGGCACACCCCCTTCCATAACAAACTGTCCAGGACATCTCTATGAAAGACAATAGTGATTGTGAGTCTAAGTACATCTTTGGGTCAGGCTTGGGTGATGACAATCTCAATGTACTGTGTTGTTGAGACTTTGGGAGAATAGGTCGCATCATAATATCAAGCTTTAACATTCATGATTGCGAAACTTGATCCTGATGTTTAATTGGATTGGGTTACCAGTGTCGAAAAGTAAACATCAAACGTTTACATAAGCACCAGGATGTTTGCAACGCCCCGAGTACAAGGGCATTTGTGGTGTGAAGTGTGTGTGTTTAGTTGTGTGCAAACGTTAGCACCTTGACAACAATGGTGGGATGACATAACCAAAAAAAGGGCCTTCATCTGTTGTTGACTTCAGGCCTATCAGTTTTGTCTTCTATTTACGAAATCATATCCAAGGTTCTTTCTAGCAGAGTCAGTACAACTCTTCCCCAGTTTGCAGGGCTCGGTAAAAGGCAGTTGATTGATGGTGTCCTTATTGCTAATGAGATCATTGACTCTAGCTTAAAGGAGAACAAACCTAAGCTTATGATCAAGGTTGATTAGTACAAGGCATCTGATTATGTCCTGGCATTATTGGCAAAAAGATGATGTCCTCTTTTGGGTTTGGGGGAAGTGGAGGGCTTGGATCCATACTCTTGTCTCTACTACATCCTTCTCCATTGTTGTGTATGGTTCTCCTGTTGGGCATTCAAATCATCGAGAGGGATTAGGTAAGGAGATTCCCTCTCTTCCCTTTGCTATTCTCTATAGCAGGTGAAGGTTTCTCCAAAGCTCAACCGTTGGGTATTATCAAAAGGGCACAGCAAGTAGTTGTTGGCACTGTCGGCAATGAGGTGATTATGGTACATTCTCTGATTGTGGCAAATACGTCATCATTTCATTATGGAACTAGAGGGCAAAGCTTCTTCTATGGCAGGGGAACTGCATATACAGTAAATGGACTAGGCTCACACGTATTTGTTGACGCTTTCATGTTGCAAGTATTAAATAAGTGGGTCCTCAGAGTTAGCTAGGAAATTTTTCATATGCAAGGAGGCAGATGGTATTTTGAAATTCAAATGAGAAGTTCTCATTGAAATTATGTGGAGATTGTGACAGTAGGATTAATTAAAATTGGGAATTCAAGGATTTCAGGAATTTATTATTATTATTATTATTATTATATTATTATTATTATTATTATTATTATTATTATTATTATTATTATTAATTTATTATCATTATTATTATTATTTCTGATTCAAATCCTTTTAATCTCCTTCTCTCCAATATCTCCAGATATTCTTGAGATTCCTGCATCAACAAGGTCCAAAGTCCCATGGAATAATCACTTGAAGGTTGGTATTAGTTTGTCATGTATATATGTGTGTGTCGGCTTGCTATTAGTAACTGTTGTTCTGGTGTTTATGTCTAATATATTTTATTATAATAGAAAGTGGAGAAACTGGGAGAAAGGTTGGTAGCTCAGCCAGAAGATATATGCTTTGATAAGGATGGTACCTTATATACAGCTACTAGAGATGGTTGGATTAAGAAGATGTACAGAAATGGATCCTGGGAGGATTGGAAGATGGCCGGCGGGAATACTTTACTGGGGATTGCCATGTCCTCGAAATCAGACCATCTTCTTGTCTGTGACGCAAATAAGGTATGACTTCAAGCTTGCTTGTATTGGTTGAATTCCGACTATTCACTAAATTGCAAGTGCAGATCTATATGGAACTTAATTGTCAGTAGTAGATTTGAATAATTACCTCTCTTATTTTCTCGTTCCTGTGAGAACTTCATTTATTTCTCTACCCTCCATTTCTCCTATGGACAAGAAAACTTGTATGCTCAAGACTTCCATATTCATTCACACGAGCAACAATTGATTGATTTGATGTTTTCCTAATAGAAGTTCATCTCTTGGACTAATATTAATGAATGTTAGTTCTTTCCATATAGATTTGCTAGTGCAATCAATTGATTCCTTTTAAAGAGTTTTCCATAAAATTTATCAATACAATGACACACATTACAAATCCACTCTAGTTTTTGCTGCGAGTTCAACCATTATGAAGCTAGAGCTAAGTACACTAACTGAAAGACATACATCACAGGGGTTGCTGCAGGTCAATGAAGAAGGTGCATCAGTTCTTGCATCACACGTATTTGTTGAAGCTTTCATGTTATAAGTATTAAATAAGTGAGTCCTCAGAGGAGAAGGTAGAGTCCTTAAATATACCCCAAGTAAGACTCCAAATCCATTAAGTCACTTTGATGTCAATCCACAAGGTATCTACCTGTTTATGAACATCCTTAAAGATCTTATTGTTTCATTCCCTTCAAATCACCCAAGTTAATGCAGGAAGCAATCTTCCAAAGACCCAATCTATACTCAACCCAATGTGACACTGCAACAGGTTATGGAAAAATGACATAATAATTATGCATATTAGCCAAAGCATTTCAAGCACAAATCTGCCCCATTTTAACAATAGATTGACATTCCAAATTGCAGGTCTCTTACCTATAACCTCTAATACTGGATCCCATAACTACTAATGTTTTTGACACCAAATGGGAGGCCCAAATAAATTATTGACAATTTTCTAACCTGACAACCCAACAAGTAGCTCCCAATATATTGCAAGTTTTCTCATCCAACACCATAAACCGCGTTTTTTATTCTTGTTAAACCTAAGCACGTCTTAAGAATTAAAAAAATATCCCTCAAACTCTACTTTTGGTCTCTTAGAAAAGCTTAGTCCCCAAAGTTTTAATGAAACCCAGGTTCTCTAGGGCACGGAAAAGAGAGGGAGGGGGGTTGAGTCACCTGGAAAGCCCCAAGAGTCATGGAGTCGAGACGAAGACATAACAAAAAATGTATCTTGTGGTTTGTGATTTTTTCTTCCTTCCAATCCGAAATGGTAGGCTTCATTATTTTAGTGTGTATATATATGTATGCATACTAGCAGACTTAAACAGTCACAAGCATTAAAGTGCTTTATCTAGGGCACTATACGCTTCAAGACAATCCAAGGCATTTTCAAGCGGTTTAAGGCTAGTGCGTAATGCTTTTATTTATAAATAAAAAGTAGTAAAAAAATTAAAACAAACCTTCAGTGAAACGTAGCTTTGTCGACGCAGAGCTTCAGATAGCGTAATTAAAACAAAATTATTGTAAATTCACATTCCAAAGCACAATGGACTTCCAATTTTAAGCTCTCAATATAAAAAAACACTACACCCTGTAGGCAATACAATTTAGCTTCACCTCACATTCCATTACATGAATTCAGCTAATATTATATTCCTATAAAAAAAACACCTTGCCAAGACTTTCAAGTAGTAAAGTGCCCATACAGAAACAGTTGAAAGTGGAGACAAGATCTCAGAACAGAGCTTTAAGCACAAGGAAAAAAAAATGGCATTAGAGAGCAGCTGAACACATACCTCCTCAGCAAGATCACCAGCAACTCCTCTAACAATTTCACACAAATTGTTCTCAGTAAATGAATCACTGATCCAGAAACTCATGTCCTTGTAACAAGGAGGAAACTGCAAATGAAAATAATTCTTAATGTGGAGAGGTATAGCATGCATTCAAAACCATGTGGTGTATAAGCGATTTAATCGTAAAGAAAAAAAATTCAAACACAACTTATATGCTCATTGATACCAATTAAACATAAAAATAACATGTCTGTAATGGTAAGAACTTAATTCTTGCCCACCAAAAATGTCATCTCAACCAATTAGTTTCACTCATCGTTAAAAATGGAAATTCATTCACCATGATGCTCTAAATTAGATAAATAGACACTGCAACCAAACTCTGCCCTCAGTTCAGTTGCCTGCACTCTAGTCCTTTGATCAAGCAGATACCATCCTCTGGTCAATCAATTCTAACTGATATATTTATAAATAAAGAGCTTCTTTCATACCTTCGAAAAATGGCTTGAACTTGGCCCCAAGCTTGCCTGCAGAAAACTGTATACAAGGAGTAACAAATGAGACACTTCAACAGATGCTAAAGCTTTTGAAGACTCAGGCTTACATAATCTGATTAAGTACTGACATGCTACCAAATAGATGATATTTTGCAACATCACCTTACATTAGGAGTAACTAACATGCTAAATCTTTTGTAAGAATAGAGATCATGTGCTACTACTTTTTTGTTATAAAGCTTGTAAAGACATTCTCCAAGATCATGTTCAAACACAAATCTAAGACGGCTGATGCTTTGAAGTATGGATAGGGGTAAATAATGGTCATGACCACTAATTGCATATCAGTTATTAAATAAATGATGTGACAAGATCATAAAATAATAGACTGAAATATTAGTTGGTTGCTAGAAATACCTGTGAGGTAAAGCGCTCATCTGTTGACCAAAAAAGCCGAATATCAGGTATCTGGAAAAGAACCATTGCAAGCCTCTCCAGACCGAGTCCAAAAGCCCATGCAACATTATCTGTTCTACCACTTCTCTTCAGTATTTCTTTCTCTGTTACTCCACATCCCAAAACCTCCATCCATTTTTCCTGAAAGTATGCCATAAGCATCAACTAGATGAGACATGTGCTAAATATATACTTTCAGGGTTTATATAATGAACTTATCTATAATCGACTACTATTTTTCTATCTGTTGATGCAACAACTAACTACGGCTTGATGGGAAACTAACAATCCAGCTCCAATTAGGAAAGATGTTAAACATATTGTTGCAGTGGCAAATGCTGATCCTTCAGTGCTAAGACAGATCCATGAATTAAGCTTTTCAAGATTGGAAATAGAATAACTTATTCTTTTTTTTCAGTAAAGCAAATTCATTACTAGAAATAAAAAAGATACAAGAGGGGAGACAGAGTTAGCCTCCGGGAAAAAAAAAAAATATATATATATAATATATATACCAACACTATCTTCTAGTAGACAACGATATCATCAAAGTACAAATCCCTAAATTCCGATAACACCCTGCACCAACAAAAAAAATGTAACTCCTAACATCCACAATCACCCCATCTATCTCGTGCACATTTCCTTGAAAGGGTCTTCCATTCGGCTCCAACCAAATCCCCCCAGAGAATGACAAAACTATATAAATCAGCTCTTGGTGTTTTCAGCTCCAAATTTCAAAAAATGACTTGAAAGGATACAAAACTAAGTAAATCAACCAGGTATACGATTTGTTCTGATATTACAGGATGCTTATTTTGTGGAAGTAACATTGGGATGGACTGGAAGCTATTAACTTTGTTGCTTGTTATTATATCTTTAGTAGCATATTATCATCAGTTTACTATCCCAGTATGTTGTACAATCCATGTTTAGAGAATGCTTTGTATTACTGGCTTCATGTAGTTTTTTTAGTATCACAAACTGGATGCATCTATAACGTTAACAAATAAAACAAGGTTAGCAACAGACCTGAAATATATCTCGAGCTCAAAGGATGGCTCGGTGAATGGAAAATAAGCATCAACCCAGCGCATCTCTACATCACCTGCAAATTTTTTGCTAATCTTCAGAGATGAAAAATGTCACACAATTATACCAAAATCCATGTATAACAGTTATTGAATCAAGAACCACCAGGGATTACCAAATAAGTGGCGTGCCAAACCCTCAAGGGATTTTTTCAACTCTTATGGCTGCATAAGAGGTGCCATCCATACCAGATTCTTCCCACTCATCTGGAGAAAAAACACGAACCCCTTCCATCTGTATACTTCAGATACTAATACATCGTAAGTCTAGAAGAAAACTTGGAAAAACTGTTGGACAGATACTACAGTAACTCAGAATATGACGAACATACCTGATGGAAAATAGGGTAGTGAGTTGAGTCAATAGAATCCCTACGGTAAACATCTCCAGTTACAAGAAAATGGCTGTGCCCCATTCTCAAGGATATCCACCTGATGAGCACTAGTATGGCACCTCAAGACGGTTTGAGCATCAATGTAGTATGTGTCATTGTAACTCCTACTCACCATGAATCAGTAGGAATCAAGAGATCATCGAAGTTCTGCAAGACGTACAGCTAAAGTCACAAGAAAAAGTACAAATCCTCCACACTACATAATCCACCAGAGGTAAACCTAGGGAGTGAACTATATTGGACGCCATCAAAAACAGGAGTTGTTCACAGCATCTCTTGTTTTAAGGAAACAATTTCAAAAATAGAATGAATAGAGAAATATCTTTTAACATGATGTTGGTAAGTAGAAACAAAATCATCATTTATTAGATCAAAGACACTGAAGCTTGCTCATTTTTTGTTGGAGTATTAAGATAAAAACCCAAAAGAGAAAATAAAAATAAAAATAAATAAATCAAAAGTATGCTTCCTATACATGATACAAAACTTTCTATTGGATTAAAAGACAAACAAGCTCAATCTAAGATTATATGGCATGGAACTCGGGATATGAAAGCACTTGCTTACGTTTATTTCATGCAATAGTTAACGTGAATGGAATTGTACAATTGTGGACTTCACTAATTAGTAATTACACTAAGAAGTCTTGCGACCTATGTTCCCAAATGGAATAACACATTAGTGATGTTTATTTCAACTGAACAAAGGAAAGAGTGGAAGATTAACCACCATTATACGAAAAAGTAGAAGAAAATGCTAATGCAATGGCATTTCACTATTTCAGTTATTCAAATGCTTTCATATTTCTTTAATCAACACACCTTAACATTTGAAATGGGAAAACAAAAATTCTTGGGCAAGCTAACGCACATGTCATACCTGTATTGTAGACACAATAGGAGAGAGATTATCAAACTTCACAAATTTGGATGCATAGTTTATGTCAAAGTAGTCATAAATTGCATTTTTCAAAATCCCAAGTGGGTGTTGATTCGTCTGTGAAGTTGCCAGCCAATCTTTGAGTATATAGTGTCGGGGACATTATTCGTAGGATCATCCCTCACCACATCTGCAATGCAGAATCACAAGTTAATTACACATTTCCATCACAACCATATATATGCATACAATACTCGAACATAAACACAACTCTAGAAAATTGACACTTACCATCTTTCGCAATCTTAACCCCGCCAATGTCCAAAGCTGAAACAACTGTCTGTCTCGACTTTTTTCCAACCTTGGTAGCACGGACGGGGAAGGAAGGGGAGTGGAAACAGTGTAATATCGAACACCATGCTTATGGAGGAATACTGAAGGTAGGAAGAGAGCTGATCGAGCCGCCATACCGAGCATTGGGTAAGAAGAGAAACTTCTTGAGCTTGTCTGGATTAACATCAATTTCGCCAAAAGTTTGATTTCTGAATTTCAAATATGTCAGATAATAGACATTGTGGAAAGCTCATGATATTGCTAACAATAATATGCTTCCACATGGTATAAATAAATACTAAAAACTATGTAATGTTCGACACACTGAAGGAGTAATCATTCAAATTTTGCTCCCTAAGATACATACATTCAAGGGTGGACTCCAAAATTAAAGATTGAAACTGTGAAGTAACAATAAATCAGTACAATATATTCATGATGCTACTATGCCTATGACGCCCCACGATTACAAAGTATGAATAATCAAACCAAAATAAGTAGGTAGCACTAATAACACAAGACGTTTGCAATGATAAAACGAATAATTAAGTCTATAAATGAGATGAGAGAGTCGAGAATATCTGAGTGAGATAAACTTACTTGTTCAATGTTGAACAAAGGAGGAGTGGAGAAAGGGGTTGGGGGGGAGGAGCAGAGAAACCCTGTAGAAATAGAGGAAGCAAGAGAGAGACTTTGAGACTGAGCCACAATGAAGTCAAGAGAGGGTTATCTTCTTATTTTATGGGCAGAAATTCTACAGAGCACTTTCTACATGGCGAGGAAACGAGCGACGGGAGGGAGGTGGAGAGAGAACCGTTCATCACTCCCCTCGGGATGTGTGTGGTCGTTTTTTTGTGCGTGCATCCCGAGAGGGTGAACGGTCTTCCCCCTCCCCTCGCTCGTTATTCCAAATGGCGAGAAACTCGCGAGGAGGGTGCAACCCTCCATTCCCCTCGGATGCGCCCCACTCATGGTTTTCTCGCCATTTAGACGGGTTCTTTATGGGAGTTATATATGGGCGAATATTCGTTACTTTATTTATTTTATTTTATTATAATTTATAAATAAAATAATTATTTAAATTTTAAGGGTGTATATATATTGTATAGTTTACAAATATTAAGGACTTTGAATAAATTTTGTTAGGAATTTAGGTATAATTAATAATATTTGAGATAAATGGGTTTTGATAGTAAATAATCTGAATTTGAGAGAGTAAAATAGTACATATGTGTAATTACAAAATTACTCCTATCACTATTCACCTACCTATTAGTTTTTTTTGTAAATATAAATCGAATTTGGAAGGTATTTTGGTATTCAAAAATCATGACGAAATTCCACATGGGTACTTTTCCTAAGGGGAGCATGCATTATATATTGTAGATGTAAATCCGAATCCGATAAGAATTATGAATTCAATTTTTTACATTCCGATATCCAAAATTTCAAATCCAATATGATTTTCTCGGATTGAATCAAGTCAAATTTCCAATAAAACCCAACCCTAGCCTAATTGCAAAGAAACTTAAATAGGCAAGCTTGCTCGCTATGTGGGATGAAAGCCATATTTCCTACTTATGTATCATTTGCGCATTGAGATTAACTGCGAATGGTGTCAAATAAAATGCAAAACTCTGATTTACCTGGTAACGGTCTCCCTTTACTTGATGGGCAACATCGGATCTCTACAATGGTATTTTGAGTATTCAGCAAAGTTTGTGATTTCAATTTTTGAGGTAACTTCAGTAAGTTGATTTTAGAAAATATTTCATTACATATTTCGTTGTGGGATAGAAAAAAAAAAAAAAATCAGTTGTAATTTAGAAAGTTATCAACATAATTAAGTATTTTAAACTCATATTTTTTTTAACCCTCCACACCCCATGGGACCGGTGGGGTTCAAATTCGAGATGTATGATTCCATCCACTGCACCTCTACCAACTTAAGCTGGTACATATTTGACATTTTAAACTCTTATATACTACTACTACTACTACAACGAGTATCACAAGACTCATAATGTCATACCAAACAATCTATTAATAAAAATCACTTATATAACAAAATTTTAAAACTAACTAATGGTAAAATGGGTTAAAACGTAGGAAAATTGAGATTGTATAACAAAAGAATGAATATTTCAGATTCGAAAGAATTTCGGGTAACTCGAAGAAAAAATATTTGTAAAATTTTGACATTTTTCGAGAAATCAACATTCCTTGGTTATTTAGTCACTAGATATCTTTGCAATGAACCCTTCTAGGGAGCGAGGAGGGGTGTAACCACCTATCCCCCTCGAGATGAGCAAGCGTCGCACATCTCGAAGGGGATGGGTGGTTACACCCCTCCCTCGCGCTCTCCTTCGCCCCCTAGTATTTCTGCTTTGCAATACAAAATCTCTCTCTTCCATTAGTACCCCCAAAAAAAAAAAACTCAAGGAATTAGGATTAATACGTGATATCATTGAGTTATAGCGATTAAACATTGAATTAAAAAAAAAACCACATGTCAGCATTTAGTACTGATGGACTTGATTGCTAAATTTGCATTCACAAAATCTGTCAACAACTTCGAATATAGGCAAATTGCCTTGCATATTTAAATAACTAATGGAGACCTACACAACACATTCGAAACATACAACATTTTTAAACTTACATCCCCTTGGATTCACTGGGTGTTCGTCAGTTAACTAACGCAGTCTTGTAAGATCTCTTAAATGTGCATACGATGTCCATTTTTTTTACAACTGCAATCGCTTCAATAACTGGGTGTCCACCAATATGTGCATGGCACTTCTTTGTTAGCATGCCCAACTGACTTTCTGGTGTACGGATTTACATGCCAAAACATTGTCGAGGGGCTAGTATCAGTTTCCTCTTTCTTGAAGAAATTGCGAAGGTTTTCCTATGTGAGTAGAGACGTTGTTTTCAGCTGGGATGGCCATAAACATGATCGAGCAAGCTTTACACATCACGAATATCCTTACAGTAGAATATAGAACTAGTTATTTCTGAGCACAGGCTGTAGTAAGAGCTGCAGGTGCTGTAGCAAAACTGATTGCAAATGAGGATAAATCGGTCACATTAAAATTACCATACGGAAAGGTCCATTTGATATCCAAAAACTGATCAGCAACAGCACATGTGGATGACATTGAAAAATATTAGAGAATAGATGCCATAGACAGCATTAAACTTTAAAACTCAGTGCCTGGATAGATAAATAAGTATACAACAAGGCCCCTTCCCTAATCCATTCAACATTTCAACTGACAACTTACAAGCACTTCCCACACTTGTATCTTATTGTCATTATATGACCATTCACCTAAGAGTGGCTACTAACCAGAAGCCTTTCGTACGAAATCCTTTATGTCAAAAGCATCAGTTTCAGTCTTCGTGATGACTCCCTGGATATAAGATCATAGACGAATTTCATCAAAATGAATTCAATCAATAAGCATGTTTAACAGAAGTTAAAAACGATGGAAGACTAGTGGTTATAGACACAAAGAAGGACCTTTTCCGTAAAAATAGCAGTTATAAGACTAGCAGGTGTAATATCAAAAGCCGGATTCCAAACAGAGATCCCAGATGCAGCCATTGCTCCCCAAGTCCTCCCGGGAATTCAACAGCTCCTTTGGAGATCTTTCTTCGATAACAATTTCTTCACCAGAGGAAAGCAATAGATCAATTGAAGTCACAGGCGCAGCTACATAAAATGGGATCCCGTGATGCAAGGCACAAAGAGCAAGGCTGTAGGTTCCAATCTTATTAGCAGTGTCACCTGTAATATTATCATGCCCATTAACTTTCAAAATCTAGGTAGGGACAAGCTACACAGCTATCTGAAAAAGGCCATTTTGTCTTATCAGATAAAATCCATAAAATACCATTTGCAGCAACACGATCGGCTCCAACAATGACAGCATCAATACGTCCGGATTTCATTAATGCAGCTGCAGCTGAATCGGCTATAAGAGTCGCTGGTATATTATCATGAACCAATTCGAAGGCTGTGAGCCTTGATCCCTGTTCCATTTAAGAAAGAAAGATAGGATAAAAGGGTGAATGCATACATCACAACAAAAGGGCTGTGTAAACTATTACATTAATAATATTCGTATTCTTTTCACCGAGAAATACTTGTACTAGAACCCCAAAAAGCTAAAGGTTTTAGTTACAGGTCTAGCTCCCACACAAAAACTCCTGGAATCAGCCCAACTCCTATCCCCAGTTTATCAGTGAAACAAATGGGTTAAATAGAAAGGGCATCTTGATTTGAAGTTCTCATCCAATTATAATTGTGAGTGTTGCAGTTCCGAATTTTTCGTGATCACAACAGCTTCAATGAATTGACACTCCGTTTGTGAGATGCTCTGTATTTCAGTTACTTGAAAGCACTAAAATGCAGAGCTTGATAATACTCACCTGGTTAAATGGTCGTGTTTCTGTGCAGAAAGCTCTTTCAAGGATACCATCAGTATGAAGTGAACGGATAACACCTAGAGCAGTACCATATCCAGCGGTTGCGAGACTGTCAAAGCATTGTTGGCATTAAACAGATTTGAGGATTTTTTTTTTTACATGAACTCACGCTGGAGCTGAATGATAAGCAACAAAAGAAAAAAATAACTAAGAACGAAAAAAAAAGAGGAAACTTCCAGGAACCTGCCAGTGTTGCAAT
>QNQO01006876.1:0-60266 GCA_003290165.1 Berberis thunbergii | reverse complement strand
GTTTGATGCTATGATGGACAAGTTTAAAGTGTTCGAAATTATCTCATTTTTCTCTCAAGTTGTATTTAATATTCACTGCCAATTCCTATGGTGTTGAAGGTTCTGTACCATGACAATAAGGGCTGCTTTGGGAAAACAGCGAATCTGTGGGTCAGGAAAAAGCAGAATATTTGATGGAAGAATGGGGGATCCTTTCGAACCTGATATAATAGGTCTTAACATAGCTACCTGTAGTGAGCGTAACGATAACTGCATTCTGTCTATTGCCTTGTGTTCTTTCCTGACCATGTGTTTGCATCAACATATCAAAATCAAAATGCTCATTCCATAATCCATTGTTTGTCAACTAAAGAAATTTTAAGAGCCTCATTGTCTTTCCAACCAGGCTTTAATATATCCAATCTTCAACTGTGTTCATTTCTTTGCAAATACATGCTAAATTACCTGGGTTTTTATAAATGGAACATACAGGTAGAGGGTCACCTGGTTGCAGTGGCCAAATGGTGATTGTATGGTTTGTTTTCTCCGCATTGTTTGTTCTCCTTTCAATTGCTTATCAAATAGATTAGAGAGTTTGTGGTGAAAAAATAAAAATAGACATACTGCAAAGCATTGCATTAAAAGTAGGATTTAACGATATTAGAGAGGTGTTTGTGTGTGGTGTAACCCGAAATCCATCATTCCTTGAAGTCATGGTTTCTGGGTGTGAGGATGGTATGAATCTGAGATTCAGCAAAACTGCCTACCTTTTGGGTTCTTGAGTCTTAGGAAAAGTTGCAACAGGAAGGTTCAGATGGACACTACCTATTATCTGCCAAGAGCAAATTTTGATTGTGAGTTTATGCCAGTGAATTGATCAAATGTCCCTATTGTGTTACTATCTATTATTTATTTGGGAAAAATCATCAAATTGTGATCAAACAGTTTCATTTAGGCCATCAACAAAATTGTTTTTGCAAAATATCGTTTTACATTGAATTCACCATTTCTTGGTTTGTTTCGAAAACTTTTCCACGACCAAATAACTCCCCTGTCCTGGCCCCCAATCCTGCCTGTATCATCCATCTTTGGATAATCATCCCCTGTAAGTGCGAACACTAATCTTCTTTTGCCATTACAGGGTATCCCATATGCTCGATGCAATTGGTATCAGATACCATAGCACCGCACTGAGTTTATGCAGGAGGCCTTTCCAACTCCTAAATGTGGGTTATTGTTGGGGGTGCGGGTGCAAAAAAAGTATTCCATAGTCTATATTAAAAAAAAGATACAGTTCTCTTTGTCTTATACCTCTAAATTAATTTAGATGTCGTTCATCTGAATATTGACTCGTAAAATCTAATGGCCCCTATTTCCGCATAGCTCAAGATCATAGGAAGAATCAGTCCAACCTGATTCCTTTAGACCCATTTCATGGTTCATGATTAGGTATCCTTGTTTCAAAATTTTGTATTCTTTCATGAAGAAAAGCTACAAAGCATTAGGAGATGTCAAAATAAATCAGCATCATCACCCAGAAAGCATATTCTTCGATAAATCCAGCGAACGAAATGTGTAGAAAATAATTTACTCAGGCGCGAAGAAACACTTGCAGCCATCCACTTCAAGCGAGATTGCACCCAAAGTCGCATTACATGCACAAATCAGAGATACCAAGTTGGTGCATAAACTGTGATTACAGAACTAAATTCAAGGGATTGTCAGAAAATTTCAACTACTTCCCCATAAATTACTGTAACAAAATTCATTCTGCTCATCCATAAATTTTTCAAAATTGTCCAAGAAGCTCTTGCATTTCTAAATAGTTGAAATTTGGAGCTGCAACACCAGCTCAAATCACCAACATCGGATATCCTAGCTGAGTGTAAAGGTATACCAAAAATGAATCTTTAGGCAGAACTGATCTCCTTCTCCTTTGCCTTGCACATGTCTTCTGCAGATTTGACGAACTTCTTTGTCAAATCATCCACACTGATAGAAAAACAAAATCATATCAATAACAAAAAAAGACAATTTAATCTATGATTAAATAGCTCGCCACTTACTTCCTTTTCCAGTCTTTTTACCTCGTCTTGGGAATGCTTGATGATGATTTCTTTATTGTATCCAAATGCCTAGTAATTCAAAGATAAGATTATTCGTTATATAAATTGTAAAATTATCTTCCCATCCTAACCCTACTGGCATGCTGCACTCATATAAGTCTCTAACATATTCTAATCAATGGCACAACATTCTTGGATTTTCAACAGCGCAAACGGAGTAAAAGTCCTAGTCATATCAATTGAAAACCTTTTCCTAGACTACGCAATTGGCGTTAAAGAAAGAAATGCTTGGTTTCTAACAATAATATTGTCCAAAAGACTAAAACTTTGCAGCAGGAGTGTTTGTACCATCTAAAACCGACGACAGATGATTTTGAAGTTTTTTTTTTTTTTTGGAAGGCGAGCTGAGTTTTTTAGGATCCCATAACCTATCAAAGACCAGAATTGGTCAACAGACCATAAACTGATAAACATGCCGCCGGCAAGGTTCGAACCCATGACCTAGTGGTTACTAATCCAACAAGCTCTAACTATTGAGCTGTCATGCCATTGGTATGATTTTGAAGTTTGTACACTTGCAATGCACAGTTTGCACTTTCAAAGCATAATAGATGACAAATCAACATTATTTAAAATAAGAACGAAAAGGGTCAGTAATTGGTGCAGGGTCCTTTACAATTAATTAAGATTTATTTATCATGCAACATGTAATTCACATTTTTGGTCAGCCAGATATTTTGGGTCACTCCACTAAGAAAGACACAAGTTGTACAAAGAGAAATTTCTTGATCAGATCAAGGAAATCGGTCTAAAGTGCCTGCTAAAAATCTAGGAGAGATTCTCATAAGCGCCAAACAAGCGACATGTGGTATTTATACACTGCATATCATCCATTGTATTCTGAACATATATGTATACCTTTCTTTGAGGTGTTCATTCTACAATTTAGATTGGAAAAAATGTACATCTTTGATGTCCAAGGTAAAAATACTCTGCAGGCTTACCTTTTGGCGTGCCCTTCTTATACTTTGTTTCACATCCTCACAGGATTTGGCAACCACCTTACAAATAGCCTGGAACAGCACATTTGGAAATTTACACTGCACAGAGGCAAAATAATGAAACAGAAAAGATATTCTGTAATGAACTCACCTGAATGGTTTCCTTGGTCAACCTGGAATATGGATAGTGGGTAAAATATGAATCAGGAAAAAAAAGTCATGGACCTTCTGGAAAATCTAAAATACTATGCTTGGCTTGCGCAACGAAGCAATGCTCACTCAGAACCATGATCTCAAACTGATTGCTCAAAATGCATTAAACAGGCTCACTGATATTGGCCAAGCCATAAGCTGTAAACAATGGAATTTAAACATAGGAAACACTTACGGTGGGATAGGTGCAATCAGTCGTTGGCCGTCCACTTGTGGGTTTATACCCAGTGGAGATGAAACAATGGCATTTTCTATCTCCTTTATAGCCTGAAAGAATAAATTAACTTCATGAAATTTCACAACTACTTTGGAAATAAGGTAAACATTTTAAGGTCGTATGGCATACAGCACATTCTTCTTCATTTTTTAAAAATCTCAGTTAGACGATGCTTTCTAAGTAGGAGCACATAGTTAATGCCAAAACAAGGGTCGCATGCTTCAATCTTAGAAGAGGGGAAAACAGTGCAATATTTACAATCTCAGTAAAAAAAATTCATGATTGAGTCTTAAAGAAAAAAATTAGATTCACAGCGAACGATGGATAAGAAATGAAACTCAATAGGTTGTTCTAGAGTAAAAGAGGAGATATGTATGATTACATTTGGGTCGTATGGAGACACTGAGAGGGTCTTCGAATCAATGACTGAAATGACAGCAATACGACTCAAGGGCATCTTCACGCCACTTGTTTCTACGATTATATGGTCCAGCATACCTGTACCAAAATTCTATAAGTGGCCATGTCAAGGAATCAGACTACATGTGTAAGAAATGTTTATAGAAGAAAAAATGGCGCAATACCTGCAGATGCCCTTCCTGTCCGTAATTTACTCAGATCTCGTGATAAAGCAACTACTGCTGCATCCATCTGTGAGAGAGTGTTTGCCTTGACAGTAGGCCCAATATCTGGCACAACATCAACTGTACTTCCACTGTCACCATCCTCTACAAACAAACATACGAAGAGCTGTGAGATATAAGCTTTAGAAGAGAAAACTACATTGCTTTATCATGTTCATGAAACATGGCAATTTTTTTTCTAACAGGTCATATTTATTATAGAGTACTTCCTAGCTCTCATGTGGGGAAGCATTCCCTACGCTCATGAACCTACATGTACCATTGATATTCATGCACGAACAACCAAGCAATAAGCGTTCTACTTAACATCTCGTGTGATGCCACAAGTGATGATTCAAAAGGAAACTAGGCAAGATAAGCATCTATCAGTTTCAGAAAAGGGGTAATGAGACCAACCTACTAGGCCCTATCTTCATCATGGAATTTGATTGACATACCAATTCTTGTGTTTGGTCTTATCTTCTCATAAGACTCAAGAATCAAGAATCTATATTTAGGCTTACCTTGCCCTGGATTACGAACCACCAGACTATCCTGCATCCTAAATTGGCTCAACCTGGTAATCACAATTGGTTGGTACTGTTGCTGATATAAGGTCATGGATTTCATTGTGACTTCGTAAAGTTTCATGACAAAATAGTTGGTTACTTGGCAAAGCAACTAGAAAGGGATGTGATATTGGAGATTGCAACATTCCAAAGGAAGAAAAGTAATGAAAGCTGAAGATAGAGCAAAAAGAACAAAACCACTTTCGCAATGATAGAGTCAGCAAAGACAAGTGTCAAGTGAACAAATGAGTCAACCAGGGATCAGATGACAGAAGCTCGCTCACCGCAGATAATTTAGCAAGGAGAGGTGACATTATCACAATAGATGTCCTCTGTTCAAAGAGCACCTAGAGTCCATTGTGCACCTGTTTCAATTGTGATTTTGACAAGAGTGTGATCAGCGTCTGTGGCTGTGTGGAGGGGCACTTCTGGGGGTGATTCTCTAAACCGGTATGAATATCAGTGGCCTGTTTCATACCTTTTCTCTTTCAAGGTAATTGGTTATGGATTGTATTTTAATTTTGTCCTAGGGTAAATTTGGCAAGGGAGAAATCAACATGCTTTGAAGGAAGAAGCAAGGGTGTTCTGTAGAAATATGCATTCACAGTGTGGTAGTGGAGACTGAGAGTGACTTCTGACTTGACAAATTGTGAAAGAGAGATAAGATTTAATTGTGTGTTTTTTTATTTTCTAGCCTTTCTTAGTATGTTCAGTTTGTTTAGTTTTTTTTTGTTTATGAACTTCTCAGTATTTATGTGTTCTCCCCTTTTGTTGTTTTAATACAGGTTTTGCTCATCTTGCCAGCGGAAAGAGTCTAAGTCTCAGTATAAGGAAACATTACATTGCAACCACTCTCATGTGTTGTAGATCCTAACCTAAATAGAATAGATTGTTATTTTACAGCATAGTTGTACAAAGATTCGGCACTAGTCAAGAGTATTATCAAATCAACCAAATAGAGCCTTGTGTCGAAAATGCTGAAGTTGTGCAAGTAAAAATCAACGACTAAAGCACATTGCTCCTACTACAAAACAGTATAGCTTGGGGTTTCCATAACCCATATTACTAGGTATTCACTAATGGAGGTTTTTTTGCTTAACCAAGTTGGAGGCCTAGTTTCTTAGAGAAAGTGCTATATTTTGCAAAAGTCAGACTTCTGATTGGATAAAGAGGTGAAAACATCACTTGCATCAAAAAATTATGTCAAAGCACAAATAGCATTGAAAACTTTAAGTGGCAACATTGAAAGCCGGATCAAGGTTCAAATTGGGAGCCAAGATTCAAATAAGATTCGAATCTTAAATCCAATTCCATTTTTATAGAGAAAGTTACATTCTCCAGTAATCAGCTCATTCAAATAAATCACTTTGCAAAGGAAGCTGGACCTCACATTCGATAACTCAAACTGCCAACTAAAAAGGGTATGAGAAGTACAGTTGGTCAATAGCATCGACTCTCGATAGCATAACTCTTAGAAATGACATTTATGTCAATGATAATTTCTGATTCAATCATTAGAATATTCCCATGAGCTAAAGACCACACAAAGAGATCAACTCTTGTCGACGCATGTTTTACCCATAGATTTTTTGAAGCAAATATGACCATATTGAAATGCAAAGTCCAAATGGAGAATATAAGAACCTATTCGCTGTTAACAGAAAAGATCTCGACTTATCCTACCAGGCCATGAATCCTCAAAAGAGTGACTTTCCACAGAACTAAGCAACTGATTGAGATGAATAATAAGGGACAGTTATAGATGACCAAAGTGCTTAACCATGAGTCCTAGGTAGTGTATCTTATAGGGAGGAAAGTAAGAGATGGTATGGAAAGATGACGGGGAGAAGGAATAAGGGTTTCTCAATAGGTGCATTTTTTAAGGACTGGCTATGGATCACGTCTGATGGTGCTTACTATCATTTACTAATTTAGTGTGGAAAAGGTGAGTGACTTTCTTCATGGGACGGTTGTGTCGAATGGGCTTACTACAAAATCTGAGTTGGTTCGTAATGGTGTGGACATTGAGGGGTCTGAAACATGAGAGAGCTTGTACAACTTATTCAAATCT
The DNA here is from genome assembly GCA_003290165.1 of Berberis thunbergii. NCBI lineage: Eukaryota > Viridiplantae > Streptophyta > Magnoliopsida > Ranunculales > Berberidaceae > Berberis > Berberis thunbergii. Next base: position 53,527 of record QNQO01006876.1, on the reverse strand, counting down.
TCGTTGCAGGTGGGCAAATAGGTTTGGGATGCATTTTCTCGGACCATTTGGTATGAGTTGAGTTATGTCGGGTTCTGTGAAAGAATTCGGAAAACTCCAACTTATTTCTCTTAGAAAGAGAATGCAATATGGAAGATACTCTCTTTGTTAGTATGGATGTGGTAAAAGGAATGAATTAGAAGGCATTAGAGATTGGCTAGGTGAGTATGGAAGTTTTCATCACCTTGTGGAGTTTTGGTGTTCCACCTTCCATATTTCAAAGAAATGTATTTCAATATTTTCTATGTTAATTGGGATGTATTAGTCTTCAAGGTCGCCATCTTTGTAATAGATGGTAGGACTTACAATAAAATTGTGCCTTCTATTGGAAAAATATATTCTTAACCCATGTGAGTTAGAATTGTTTAATGAATATAGCAAAATGGTGCTTTTTCTTGTTGGGTTCCTTTGCAATATAGCAGGAATATCCAGCTTCTATGAGTACATCCGCGTGGCGTGAAACACTTTGATTGTCGAAATTTATATTTTTTGTGGTCCTTGGGCAGTTATGGCGACTTTTTTAAATGGAGCTAAAACATGGTGTTATCAGTAGTATAGCATACTAGAATGTGCCCAACGTTTGACTTGTTTATTTGAGCTTCCTTGCGTTCATTTCATTTCAGAAAAGGAATGTTTGACCAATCCTATAAGGCCCTAACTTCATCATACACAATCCAAGTCACATACTATTTCTTATGCTGGTTTCATCTTCTTGAATAATATAAGAATGTAGACTACCTTGCCTTGGACTATGGAACACCACAAGCATCATCCTACATCCTACATGCTATCAACCTCCTAATCTCACTTGGTTTGCTTTGTTGTGCCCATGTAAGGTCGTGGGCATCCTTTCAGACAACGCGCAGTGCGGATTGACTCAGTAAATTCTTACAGATGTATCATTTTCAAACTATTTTCTACAGTCAGATGTATGATTTTTTTTTGTGGAAAAAGTGCTGTATTTCAAATAAAAATTAGACCTTTAATTGGATTAAGAAGCAAAATCAAACACCCCCAAATGATCTCTGAACACTTCCTACTTCAAAATTTTGAACTTTTTGCAAAATCAAACATTGGGGCATTGCTAGAAAGTGTGGCAATAGCAACCCCTTAAAATCTTATAACTTCCTAAGTGTCACTAATCACTAACACGAACAAAAGCATACAACAACACGAGTTCATTTCACCAAACACTTGGAAGGAAGATAACAAAGCAAAAGAAACGAAATTGAAAACATGGGTATTGTAATACTTACTTGACTTCCTTCCTTTGGCGAAACCTCGTCGAGATTCTCTAAGAAAATCCAATCCTGCATTAGCAAATCGGGTACTAAAGCATGGATCTTGAGATGGAGAACTGAAGCGATTGGACGAAGAAGAGATGTATGAGAGATGGCGGGAATGGTTGAGTGAGTTTCGAAGGAAGACAAGATTTCTCGAAGAAGAGAAGAGGCGACGGAGAGGGATCGCCATGGATGGTGATTGTGGGTTTAAGAGAAGAGAGGAGAGGAGAGGTTTTAGGGGCTTGAGGTTTAAGAGAGAGCTTTAAAAAGTGATCAATGGTCAGATTTGGCCATTTGGGGCATGCTCGTGCTATTTACACAACAACATTTGATTCCAGTTACACCAAACTATCCAAGTATTGCCGGGCGTAGTGTTGTTCGTTAAAATATGTGCACGTAACGCAAGTTTCCTTTAGGAATAGTGAATAGGGTTGAAAATCGAATCGTCGATTTGGTTTTTCACCTAAATTGTGAATTGAACCGACTTAGATCAGTTTTAAAATTTTTAAACCGAAACCGAACCGATTCTAATTTATGCAAATCGTAACCGAACCGAACCGACTTAAATCGAATTAAAACCGAACCGACCAACTATTTTAAACATATTATATTATTTATATATAAAATATATATTATTTATTATATATTTTGTCGGTTCGGTTTGTTTGGTTAAAATCACATAGAAATCGAAAATCGAACCGACCACTTCTGTTTTGAATTTCTTAAAATCGAAACCGATTCGAATCGAATTTAAACCGAACCAATTGGTTTGGTAGGTTTAATTGATTTGATCGATTTTTTGTTCAGCCCTAATAGTGTATGTCTTAGTCCTGATTTTTGAATTGCCTAAAATATTCTCCCCAATTCTATTATATTTACAAGAAAAATTAATAGGTAGGTAAATACTGACCAAGGGTTATTTTGTAATTTTAAATAAAAAGTATTTTTACCCTCACAAATTCATATTATTTATGATCAAAATCAACATCTCTCAAATATTGTTAATTATACTTAAGCTGCTAACATAATTTATTCAAAGCCTTTTATTATTTATATACTATCCATATACCTTTAAAATTATAAATAATTATTTTATTTAAAATTTCAATAATAATTTTTACTTCTTATTGAAAGACTGTAATAAAATAAAATAAAATAAAAATACTGAATATTTACACACGTAGAGTGTGTCAAAAATTTGGTTGTAAGTTTGAAGTTATTAATATAATTTAAGCATTTTAAATTTTTAGATATTATATAAAGAGTGTCTCAAAACTCATAATGTCATACAAACTACATATTGCATAAGAATCACTTATATAACAAAATTTAATACTAAACTAAGGTTATAACAGTGTAAAATGTACGAAAATTGAGATTGACCTAATATAATTTTTAAATATTTGGGATTTCAAAATAAATTTCAGTAATTCAATCAAAAGAATTATTTTGTGAAATTTTGACATTTTTTTAGAAATCACATTCCTTTGCTACTACCTAAGTAACGCTCACTGCTATAGATTCAGGTGAGCACAAGATCACCCACTTCTCTTCTTGTATTTTGTCTTTTGAGAGATTCAATTGATATAAAATAGTGGTGTTTGTATGTATGGTTGTGAATCATCAACTTTAGTTTTTTTCAGTTACTTCCATTGCAAACAAGTAGTTAGTTTTTAATCGAAACAGGTAAATAATCTTGTCCTTTTGAGTCATTATAATCTACTCCATGTTCTAGGTGAAATCCAGTGTACCCACTGAGATTTGCAGACTTCAAATGCTAGAAACTCAGAAACTTCTTCTTCTTTTTGCATTGTACTGCTCCCCTTATAGAACAGTTGATTTTGTTAAGATGCTGGTAGTTGATGGGTGCTTCCTTGTTGTGTTCATCCTCGAGATCTTGAGAAGGAGTCATAAGGTTTAGGTTGTGAGTCTTCTGATCCTATACTAAGTACTGCTTGGATGAGAGATGGTATTCAATCAGATAGATATGTTGTTATTAGAATACCAAATACCTTCTTTTGTTCTAGAAATTCTTGTTCAGTCAAATATAAGCGTTCGTTCCTAGAGCTTGCCCAGAGTTACATGATCAAGTATTGTGAAGGGGCAGTTATGGATCTATCTCCCATCAATAGGCCTGCAGAAATATTTGCTTGATTTACTTCTAAGTGTTTAGTGTCCTCAATGGAATCACCTCTTGAAAATGAAAAGTTTTCATGGGTAAAAACTATGCCATGTAAAGTGTGTCTTGAGCTTTATTTGACCAGAGTCGAAAGGCATAGAGATACCTATTTTATGGATGTAAAATTAAAGGTGTTTTGGAAATTCCAAGGTTGAGTGTAGTGTGCAAGACGGTTCCTCTTCTATGGAATCTGATGGCCCTTGAGCACTATGGACACTGTTGGTTACTTGACTGATTATGTCACCTTCATGAATAACCTTATAAAAAGTTCCTCTGATGTTGGATTACTCTGACGTTTTGGTATTATTCAAATCATCAATGTCAGTGTTTTCTATCTCTTCTGCAACCTAGGCCAGCGGAAAATGACTCGTCTTAATACTTGCTATTTCAGTCTAGTGTTTGATGATGTCAATGCTTATCACAAGACCCTTCTTCATGTATGGCACCACAATATTGTAAGGTCCAATGGGATGTGTGGCAGGAATACTGAAACGTGACTACTTCAACAGTCTATGGAAGACTCTGCAGTTCATGGTGCAGTTATGATTCTTATCTGCTTAATGATGCAAACTGTGTATATGTTCTGTTATTTCTTTGAAGCATTCATGAAAACCTCTCTTTTGGTTAAGCAATCTTAGTCTAAAAGGCAGAGCTTCTTCATGGTACTTTTTACAAGGTAACATACATCAATGAAATTATTCATTTATATATTCAAAGCTGGTAAACTGAAGGGCTCAACAATCCGACGTCTTTACTCAACTGAGTTGGCTATATTAAAGCCTGATACTTTGATACACATATATGCATCACTACACTAAATTGTCACTTTTATAACAACTCTCAAAACAGTATCACTTTTGAGATGTTACAATTCACCGAACAATTTCAAGTCAAAACTAAATTTAGTAAAAAAAAATGAAAAAGAGTAACAAAAAAAAAATGATACAATAAGTTGGATCACCATGAATAGTATCACTTTTATAACCATACTTTTCACGGTGATAAAATTATTGTATCATTTTATTGTGAAAATGTGTAAAATTGTTAAGTGGATTGTTACACTTCAAAAGTGATACTATTTTTGGGGTTGTTACAAAAATGTCAATTTGGTGTAGTGATTTCACAGTGAGGTAATAAAGTTACAAATTATCTGTGAAATGGATATGGCAGCATGCAAAAACATTGATATTGAAAGATCTGAGATACAGGGTGGAAATTTTTAAAGTATTTAGCTTTACAATAAGCTTTTTCTGTGAAAGCAAGGTTCCTTGAAAATGGTAAGATTTGCATTAATTTCTCAATAAGCACAAAATAATAAACTACAAGTTTATAAGACCATCCGCAACTGAATTTCCTACAAACTGTATCCTGCCACTTGAAGATCTCCGGGGATGTGGTTGTAGATGTTTGTCAGATTTCCATCATCTTGATTTTGTCTCTTGAACTCATGTGTCATCATACTCAACTAGGCTTGTATAATAATTGAGTACTATTATGTCTCTTGATTTTGTCTATGCTATTTCTCTTAACATTCTTCTTGTTTGTGTAATTTTGTTAGGGTCTATCGTGATGCAAGCTTAAATTTGTTGGCAAAGCAGGGATAAGGGTTATCTAGCAACTACCTCTCCATCTGATGGAGTTGTTTTCGAAGAACAATCAGTTCAAATTCTAGGTAATATTTCTCATATACTAGAGAAGAATCTCTTGCAATTAAAATCACTTTTATTACAATGTTGGAGTAGGCAAAGGCAATGATCGAGCTTGTCCTTTATACTATTCCGCCAGTGGCTATCAAAATTTGAATGAAACGTTAACTCTTAATCCGTATGGGCATGGCATTCACTGTTATCTAAGATTTTTACGATTACAAGTTCATGTTAAGGCTGGTTTATAAGCTGTATCAATAGGATTCTAATAGAATTTCATGTTATTTTTTTAACATTATTTGCTGATACATAACAGTTGGACTCAACCAAAATAAACATTTCTTCCATTGTCTACCCTAAATTCATATTACTCACTCATAGATAGTATAACAGTTAAAGAGCTTAGTTTATCGTTGATCCCTACTGGAAGCAGGTTCAATCTTTCGAACTCGTTTTGCATATTTTTTTTCTTTTGAATCCCAAATCCCGGAGGACACCAAACTCGCAACCTTCACAGTCATCCCCTTCACACGCCATCCTCTTCTTCTTCACGTTTCTACAGCTGCAACAGAGCTCATGCACAGTAGCGCTTAATGCAGCCACGCACCTAGTTGGCTCTTAATCCTTCTTCTTTGCTTCATGACTTCAATTCACACACAAACAAAGCTCGACCACGAATCAGCAGCAGAATTCCACCACGGCTTCTCTGCTTCAGTATCGAATAGATTCGCCCCCAATTAGTAGCAGATTCAGTTTCAGATTCGTCCCCAATTTCTCTCATCTATGTCTCTGATTCAGCAATAGATTCACCGATCAGTCCATCCTCATCATCACGAAGAGATTCTCTTTTCCTTGTTACCTTCACAAATCCAAGACCAGAGCAGCAACAAGGAGAGCTTCCCCACTCGCTGCCAATAACAAGAGAAATCACAACAGATTCTCGCTCGATTGACTGGCGTGAAGAACACATAGGATTGCTGTGATCTCTTTGGCGTGAAGAAACTCTCGCTCGATTTCTTTGGCGTGATTAAACAACTTGTTGTGATCTCTCCCTCGGGTCTTAGCTAGGGATCACCCAATCTGTTTGGGGCGGTTTTGGATATGGCTGAATGAATTTTTGGGTGGTTTCGGGTATTCAAAAAATATCCGTTCACTATTTGGGGCGGATACGAATTTGGCCATATCCGTCCCGTAGGCCCTGCGGATATCCGTTTAACTAACAAATTTACAAAATTACCCTTTATCTATATAAAGGGATTAACTTCTCCCTCGGACCCTCAGCTCACACCAATCGCTCTCGGCTCTCCCTCACTCACCAAGCACTCCCTCACAGAGCGACTCCCTCACTCACGACTCCCTCCCTTCCTCCCTCACAGAGCGACTCCCCCTCACTCACCGCACACCACCTCGCCCTCCCTCACGCCGCGAGACGCTGAGACGCTGAGATGCTCCCTGCTCCCCTCCCTCACGCCGCGAGACGCCGAGATCCTCTCGACAGAAAAGGGTTTCTACTTTCTTCCATCTCCCCCTTCAGAGATCAAGATCAAGATCAAGAGATCAAGATCGGATCTAAGACTGATCAGATCTGATCAAGATCAAGATCTAATCTGATCAAGATCAAGATCTGATTAGATTTCAAGATCGAGATCTGATCTGAGATCCTCAAATTTTTTGAAGTTGTTGTAATTTTTTTATTTTTTTTGTTAATTTTTGTATGTTTGTAATTTCTGAAATTTTTTGTTATTTTTTGTATGGTTTGTAATTTCTGTATGATCTCACAAAAATCAAATACGTATAATATGTTGTAATTTGTTTTTTTTTGTAAATTTTGTGGTTCGATGTGAGAATCTGTTATTTTTTTTTCTCCGGGTATTTTGGGCGGGGCGAATATTCGTCAATCCGTTCGGTTCGGGGATGGTTTTTACCAAATATGGTAAACGGATATTCGGAGCGGATTTGGATATCCGTGATCTCTAGTGGGGCAAGGATGGATTTGTCCAAATCTGCCCCGTTGCCATCCCTAGTCTTGGCTGTGTGAAAAAGTTGTGGATTGATTCTTCTCCTTGACTGAACATGCTCTGACTTGTTGTGTGATCTCATTGCTCTTGTGTTCGTAGCTGCTGTTGAAAAATAAAATAAATAAATAAAACATTTAAGTTTTTTGGACTCTTGTGTTGTTCACAATCCAGCCAATAGTCGATCACACCATGCAATTTTCTTTTGTTAATGTAGCACAAGCAGATATGAATGATAAAGTTATTTCGAATAGTACATGGATAATTGATTCAGGGGCATCTGATCATATGACAAATGACCCTAACCTTGTGGTAAATCTTAGAGCTTCCTCTTAAACTGTTATCTCTACTGCGGATGGTAGTTCCACTCTGGTTAGCGGAGAATGTTCCATTGTGTTATCTGATACCCTAACTCTTGAATCTGTCTTAATTGTTTCATCACTAACTTATAGCCTATTGTCTGTCAGTCAAATTATTCGAACACTTGCATGTATTGTGACGTTCTAGCCATCTTTCTGTGTGCTTCAAGACATTCTGACTCGACAGATTCTTGGTTGCGGTGTTAGAAGGGGGAAACTGTACTACTTGGATCTGACAGAGACGGGGGAGAAACACAAGAATCTTTTGGGGCAAGCTAATCATGTCATTAGGGTCAATAATGCAAAGGAGGTAGTACAGTTATGGCATCGTCGTTTAGGACATCTGTCTTTTCGTTATCTTAAGAAGTTGCAGCCTCATTTGTTTTCAGTTGTTAGCGAATCAGAATTTCATTGTGACATTTGTGAACTGGCTAAGAGCCATTGTATTCCATATTCGTCAAGTATTCATAGATGTCTTGTTCCCTTTATGAAAATTCACTCCGATGTTTGGGGTCCTGTAAAAATTCCTTTTTTTTTTGGAGCTCGATATTATGCATATTTTATCGATGATTGCACTCGGATGACCTGGGTGTCATTACTGAAAAGAAAGAGTGAGGTATTTGGACGATTTACTGATTTTTACAAAATGGTGGCGACACAGTACCAACAATCCATCAGAGTGTTTCAATCTGACAATGGTGGAGAATTTGTCTATGGCCTTATGTCTGAGTTTTGTCGGTCAAATGAAATTCATCATCAAACCTCCAATTCTGATACTCCTCAACAGAATGGTTTAGCAGAACGAAAGAACATGCAGTTGTTGGAAGTTGTTCCTGCTTCCCTATTTGGCATGAATGTACCTTGATCCTATTGGGGTGAAACAGTGAAATCTGTAGCATATGTTATCAACCGTACTACCTCACAAGTAATTGAGCTCAAGAATCTTCATCATAAGCTTCATACACTTTTGTCCATCCCTTCTATGCCTAATTTGGAACCCCGAGTGTTTGGGTGCACAACCTATGTCCACATACCAAAACCACACCGGAGCAAGCTTGATCCCCGTGCGAATAAATGTATTTTTGTGGGTTATGCAGAGCTCCAAAAGGGGTACAAGTGTTATGACCCGTTTACTGACAGAATGCATATATCTCTTGATGTCTCCTTCCATGAATCCGAGCCATATTACTCAAGGGAAGTCTCCCAGTCTTCCCTTCAGGGGAAAGCGATAGTGAAGGGAATCATCGTTCTATTGACGTCTTTGAAGAATTGGAACACTTAGAAGAACAATTTAAAGTTCCTGTAACAGCAGAAAATGCTTCCGTAGCAGCAGCAAATGACTTGTCTCGAGAGATAGACACTTCCAGTAGGCAAACAATTGACCACTTGGTTCCTAGCGATCAATTCCCTCATGAGACAGAAGAGAATGATTAAAATGTATCTAAAACTCACACACACGACATTCCCTCTTCTACATCAGCAACTGAAGATCTCGCCCAGAATGATCCACCTCAGGTACCTTTAACCTCTAATGAGTCTTCTGTGTTAGAAAGTGTTGAACCTAGGAAATCACAAAGGGTTACTAAGGGAGTTCCTAAAAAGTAATATGAACCAGACATCAAAGCCCAAGCTAAATACCTATAGCTAACTTTATGTCTAATCATAGGCTTTCTGAGTCACATGCACTTGTTATTAATCAATTATCTACTGTATCTATTCCTAGTAACGTGCAGGACGCATTGAAGGATCCAAAATGGACAACAACAATGAATGGAGAATTGGAAGCTCTTCAGAAAACTGTCACTTGAAAGGTAGTAGACAAGCCTGTTGGAAAGAAGATTGTAGGATGTCGTTGGGTGTTTAATGTAAAGCTTAATGTAGATAGAACTATTAATAGATACAAAACAAAATTAGTTGCCAAGGGATATACACAGCGTCATGGAATTGATTATGAGGAGACTTTCGTACCTGTGGGAATATTATCCGAATTTTAATTTCACTTGCAGCAAATAACTATTGGACCTTGCACCAACTTGATGTGAAGAATGCATTTCTCAATGGAAATTTGGAGGAAGAAGTGTACATGAATATGCCTCCAGGCGTGAAGAATAACCCAAGAGACGCTGGTAAGGTCTGTAAATTGAAGAAGTCTTTGTATGGCCTGAAACAATCTCCAAAAGCTTGGTTTGGAAGATTTTCGAAGTCCATGAGAGCTTTTGAGTACAAACAAAACAACTCTGACCATACCTTGTTTATCAAACACAAGAATGGCAAGATTACAGCTCTAATTGTGTATGTTGATGACATGATCGTTACAGGAGATGATCCGAAAGAAATAAATGATTTGCAAAAGTATTTATCGAAGGAATTTGAAATGAAAGATCTCGATCTACTGAAGTATTTTCTGGGTATTGAAGTTGCAAGGTCGAAGAAAGGGATTTCACTTTCACAATGGAAGTATATTCTTGATTTGCTCGCTGAAACATGAATGGTGGACTGCAAACCAATGGAGACACCCATTGAGATGAATCATGGACTTGCTATTCTTCCTGATCAAGTTCCTACTGATAAAGGGAGGTATCAACGTCTTGTAGGAAGGTTAATTTATCTTTCTCATACTAGACCTCACATTGTTTATGTTATGAGTGTTGTTAGCCAGTTTATGCACTGTCATAGTGAAGAGCATATGAATGCAGTCTTTCGTATCTTGAAATATCTGAAGATGTCGTCTGGTAAGAGATTATTGTTTGAAAAAAATGAATTGGAAGTTTTTGGATACATAGATGCGGATTGGGCTGGTGATAAAACTGGTAGACGCTCTACATTAGTGTATTTCACTTTTGTTGGTGGGAACCTTGTAACTTGGCGTAGTAAAAACAGAAAATTGTTGCTAGATCAAGTGCAGAAGCTGAATTTCGAGGGATGACACATGGAGTTTGTGAAATGTTGTGGATCCGTAATGTCCTGAAGGAATTGGGTTTCAAGTTACAAAGGCCTATGAATTTACATTGTGATAATACAGCTGTCATTCATATTACACATAATCCAGTTCAGCATGATCGAACAAAGCATGTGGAGGTTGACCGCCATTTTATTAAAGAGAATCTTCACATAAAAGTTTTTCGCTTTCCATTTGTAACCTCAGAGGAGCAATTAGTTGATGTTCTTACTAAAGGGGTATCTCAGAAAGTGTTTGATAGCTCAGTTGACAAGTTGGGCATGATAGACATCTATGCATCAACTTGAGGGGGAGTATAGAAAGCTGTATTCTAATTATAGAAATTGGTATATATTTAAGATATTTTATATATTTATGATATTCTAATTTCATATTTAGGTCAGATTGTTTCTTATTTTGTAAGATTGTTTCTTGTGAGACGAAAAAATTTTGTTTTATATATACCCCTGTAGTGGGATGAAACAAATACACAAAAATTGAAGTCCTTCTTTCTACTTTATCAACTGAATTGACGATATTAAAGCTTGATACTTTGATAAACACACATGCATTTCATAGTGAGGTTATAAAAATTTTCCAAAAATCAATCACACTTAATCTTATTTTCTTCTTCTTCAGACTTACTCTTGCCCAAACCACCCAGACACCGCCTACTCTTGATCATATCAATTATCCTTACATTTTTCGGCTAGATGCACATTCGATAGTACGTAAGTTAGTAACCTTGACATGAAACCTAGATTGCTCAATCTGACTACTTATAATTTTATTTGCTGTCCTTTGGGTTTTTGTGGATTGAAATCAGTACTAAAGGTTGGGAAAAGTGTCAGGATTGTTAATGGTGTCCACACTAACTAATTCATTTCTTTGGGATTTAGTGTATTTAATGCATTGTGGAAGGTGGAGTGAGATTGAAACTCATCCATAATTCCAAACTGTAAACCTGTAACCATCATGGTTTGAAATTTTTTGGGTGATCACAGTTGATCTTCTGGTTGAAAATGGACCAATATGGTACCAAAAAATTGAAACGAAAGGAGGGAAGAAGGATAATTGAGTGAGGGAAGAGAGACAGAAACAAGGATAAAGAAGGTTGTTGGTGGTGGCAGTGGTGCGTATTGGGGAGGACAATAAAAAATTTTGACCTGTCTTTTATTTTTTGTTTTTATTACTTGTGTTGTGGTCAATCTCTCCCATTTTTCAAATGAATTTTGTTTTGATATCTACCCACTCAACACGGGTTTTGGGGTCTTGGGTTGACCCTGACCCCTTCTATGCCTTTGTACCAAGTGATAGGGGTCCCAATTTGAGATCCATACCTGCTGTATATGGGTTCAGATCTCGGGTTGACCCTGACCAAGTTTAGCTCTAGTGCCAAGCCAAAATAGGGGGTGTTTTTTTACCGTATTAATTGTTGAAAATCATCACTAACTAGTTCAAATGTTTAAAGCCTAAAACCCAAAAGTTAAAGCTCAAACTCATTATCTAGAAGATCCAACAAGAATGAGTATTCTCTAGATGGTTCAATGTCTAGAGAATTCTACAACCTTATAATACTCTAGACATTTGAGAGAGTTCTAGAAAAGCAAAAATGTGTGGTTGAGATTGTTTCTCTAGAATCCTCCCACCTCCTTAGAACTACTATAAATAGGGGAGAGGTTGTGAGGTGTAGGCATCAAGGGAGCAAACAAGCTCAAGTGTAGTAGTGAGTGTTGTGAGGATAGTAAGGGTGTGAAGTTGTAAGAGACTTTTGAGAGATTAATAAAATTAGTCTTTCTTAAATTCCAGTTCTTCCCAAATCTCCCAACAATTTGGTATCAGAGCCAACTCACCCTATTCATACATAGGGTACTATTCTCACCTTTGGTAAAACATTGTCTAGTCAGAGATCATTCGTGCACAGTTCAGGACTGTGAGCAGATTGGTGTAATACCAAGCTTACTCGGTAGCACAAAGGAGGTTGTACCTTGTCACGATTATGGGAGATCTCGTTGGCACAACTGGTGGGCTTACAAAGCTCAACCACCATAATTACAAGAGTTGACAAACAAGGATAAAGTCCTACTTGCAAGGGCAGGACTTGTGGCAGATTGTTGGTGGTAGTGAGACTACACCACCACCAAAGGAGAATGATGTTGAATTCAAGAAGTGGGAGATCAAAGCAGGGAAGGCGTTTTATGTGCTCAAGACGACGATCGAGGATGAAATGCTTCAGTATATAGAAGATGTTGACACACCCAAGGGAGCTTGAGATACATTTGCATCCTTGTTTTCAAGAACGAATGATGCACGCCTACAGTATGTGGAGAATGAGTTGATGAACTCCAAGCAAAGAGGTATGTCTATTAGAGACTATTTTCTAAAAATTAAAACTTTATGTCGTGAAATTTCAGAGTTAGACCCTGCCTCCAAAGTTGCCGAAGATAGGATGAAAAAAATAATAATCCATGGTCTAAAACCTGAATATACCGGGATTGTTACTACCATTCGTGGTTGGTCAATTCAACCTTCTATTGTAGAGTTTGAAAGTCTGTTGGCCAATCAAGAAAGTTTGACTAAGCAAATGGCAGGTGTCTCTCTGGAAAATAAGAAAGATGAGCCCCTCTTCAACAAAATAAAGGGCAGGTATAAAAAGAAGAATTTTTTAAGATCAAATAAAGAATAAGATAACAGGCCCAAGAAGTCCCAGGAGATGAGCTATAAGAAAGGGGGAGCTCAGCAAGGCAGAAACAACAACGATCGGAGAAAGGACGGTTGCTACCACTGTGGCAAGAGAGACCTCTATGCAAAAGACTGCTGGTCAAAGAAGAAGATAGCTGAAGGAAACTTGGTGACGTCTCACAATCACCAAGACGGCAGTGAAGAAGAATGAGACTTCCAAGTATCCTTTGCAACTACCCAGCCTGTTCGTGAGGATCTTTTAGATGAAGAAATTGACTTCTCCAAGGATGAGGTAGCCATGGCCGCTGAAGATCAAGACGTGCAAGTCAACTACAGTAAGGATTGGATTGTTGACTCAGGCTGCTCCAACCATATGACTGGAGACAATGAGAAATTGTCAAGCGTATGTGAATACAAAGGAGACCGGGTCGTGATAATTGCCGATAACACAAGATTGTCAATTGCTCACACTGGGGAGGCTACATTCACTCCATGCTTCATCCCTAATCAAGTTCAATTGCAGAATGTCTATCACGTTCCAGACTCCAAAAGTCTACAAGAGGAAATGCGTAAAATGAGTCATCACCTGCAAATGATGAAGAATGAGTACGACCAAGCTCACCCAAAACACCAAGTACATCTTCAAGCCCATGGTAGACTGGTATATATAAAAGAACACCAGAAGAAGTTCAAGAAAGTGAAGAAGATGTGGGCCAACAGTTAAGAAAGACAACTAGACAACGCAAGCCCAATCCAAAGTATGCAAATGTTGTGACTGAAGAACACAACATTAAGGAGCCCGCAACATTTGAAGAAGCATCTCAGAGTCTGGAATGGAGAAATGCAATGGAAGAAGAAATCCAAGCCCTGGAGCAAAATCAAACTTGGGACTTGGTACCAAAACCAAATGATGTAAAGCCCATATCATGTAAATGGGTCTACAAGATAAAGACTCGTTCTAATGGCTCGATAGAACGGTACAAGGCTCAATTGGTAGCTCGAGGGTTCTCACAGCAATATGGGCTAGAGTTCGATGAAACATTCAGTCCAGTAGCCAAGATTACTACGGTCAGGGTTCTACTTTCACTAGCAGCAAATAAATCTTGAAAACTATGGCAAAATGGATGTAAAGAACGCGTTCCTGCACGGTGAAATTGACCAAGAAATATATATGGAACAACCGAGGGGGTTTGAGTGTAAAACCCAACAAAACTATGTTTGCAAGCTAAAAAATGCGTTGTATGGACTAAAGCAAGCACCAAGGGCCTGGTACGAGAAGATATCAGAGTTCTTAGTTCAAAGCGGTTACTCAGTTGCACATTCAGACTCCAGCCTATTTATCAAATCCCAGGAAGGAAAACTAGCAATAGTGCTAGTATACGTAGATGATCTGATTGTCACTGGAAATGATACAGAAGAGATTCAAAGAGTACGAAGAAACTTGGCAATCTACTTCCAAATGAAGGAGTTAGGAGAATTAAGATATTTCCTAGGGCTTGAGATAGAACGAAGTGACAGAGGCTTATTTCTTTGCTAGCAGAAATATGCTCGAGATTTATTGAAGAAGTATGGGATGCTTGGGTGTAAACCAACCTCAACACCGATTGAAACCAATGCTAAATTATGTGCTGATAAAGGAAAAGACTTGGAAGATACAACAATGTATTGCCAGCTTGTCGGGAACCTAATCTAGGGGTGGGCATCCCATCCCGCGATCCCGATCTCGTTCCGTCCCGTCCCGATTTTTTCGGGTCTTAATGGGATTGAATAATTTCATCCCAATCTCGTCCCGTCTCGATTTAGAATGGGATGGGATGGGATGAAGATTTTCAATCCCGCCAATCCCGTCCCATCCCGAGCTAATTTTTAATATTTATTATTAATAATTTATTTATTTATTTATATTCATATAAACTTAAAGATAACTGACAGAAACTCATGGTGTTTGCATTTGAATCCTTTTTGGGATCTTCATCTTTTGATGTTCAAGATTGCATTTGAATTTCATTTATTTTATTTTGGGCTTTATATATTATGTAATATCGATTTAGACTATATATGAGTGTCTCTTGAGGCTATCATTTCTGGGTTTATCTGAAGTTTTAAGGAGAAAACAGATGAAAACAAAAACAAATTGAACTCTCCCAAACATCCCAACTAGATTAGCACTTGAGGGAGGTTTGCAATCAATCACGTGCTCGTTACATATACAATGTTATAAGCATCTTGAGAGACATATTTAGACATGTCTTTTTTATCCATTATTAATTTGGTTTAAGACTAAAGCCTGCTAGGTAATATGATACTCACCCTCGGGCAATAGGAGTTATCTTGTAGTGTCAGAGAACGTATATTCAAGAGCTGATCTGGTTTACGAGACCTTGGGTTTTCCATGGGGTTGCCTCTATATTGGTGGGTATTTCACTGCTTAGGTGTTATCCATAACTATTTTCAGATTCCTGCAATTTGCTTTTAGGTTTAAGAAAGTTATTTTTCACGTTATATATCTAATTATAATAAAGTTATTTTTCATGCTCTTATATGATGATAATCTTCGCAGCAGTCACAGGCAGCACGCTAATCCCGTCCCGTCCCGATCCCGTATGAACGGGATGGGTATATCTCGTCCCATCCCGCCCCGTGCCCACCCCTAGCCTAATCTACCTAACCCTCACACGGCCAGACATAACCTACGCAGTTAGAATAGCAAGCCGGTTCATGCAGAAGCCGAAGAAGCCTCATCTCGAAGCAGTTCGCAGAATCTTAAGGTATGTGAAAGGTACCACTGACATTGAAATTCTATACAAGAAAGATGAGGAATGCAAAATGGTTGGCTACTACGATGCGGATTATGCTGGAGATCATGACACAAGGAGATCGACTACATGATATGTGTTTAGTCTTGGTTCAGGAGCAGTCACTTGGTGTACCAAGAGACAACCAACAATATCTCTCTCAACTACAGAAGTAGAGTACAGAACAGCAGCTATGGCAACACAGGAAAGTACTTGGCTAGTACAACTAATGAAGGACCTTCACTAGCCAGTCGATTATGCAATACCATTGCATTGTGATAATCAGTCTGCAATACGCTTAGCTGAAAATCTGGTGTTCCATGCAAGGATAAAGCATGTAGAGGTTCACTACCACTTCATTAGAGAAAAGGTACTTCAAGGAAAGATAGAAATGCAAACAACCAAGACAGATAACCAAGTAGCAGATATATTCACTAAGGGACTTGGCACGACAAAGTTCGAAGACTTTCGAAAACAAGTGGCATGATCTTCAATGGAGTTAGTGATGAGGGGGAGTGTTGAAAATCATCACTAACTAGCCCAAATGTTTAAAGCCTAAAGCCCAAAAGTTAAAGCCCAAACCCATTATCTAGAAGATCCAACAAGAATGAGTATTCTCTAGATGGTTCAATGTCTAGAGAATTTTACACCCTTATAATACTCTAGATATTTGAGAGAGTTTTAGAGAAGCAAAAATGTGTGGTTGAGATTGTTTCTCTAGAATCTTCCCACCTCTTTAGAACTATTATAAATAGGGGAAAGGTTGTCAGGTGTAGGCATCAATGGAGCAAATAAGCTCAAGTGTAGTAGTGAGTGTTGTGAACATAGTAAGGGTGTGAAGTTGTAAGAGGCTTTTGAGAGATTTATAAAATTAGTCTTTCTTAAGTTTCAGTTCTTCCCAAATCTCCCAACAATCTTGAAAGGCTATTTTGTTTCGCAAAAGTTAGATCACTAATTGGATTCAGAGGAAAAATAAGTTCTGGTATAAGTATGAAAGAATATCAAGACTTCAGTCTACCATGGTTTCTGGTTCCTTATTGGTGGAAAATTGAGAAAACATGTGAATGTATGCGAATCCAAGTTAGTCATTGCAGGAAAGGGGATGTTGGAGCAAGATGTGAAGGTCTATAGTTCACCACCTCAGGATATTTGTGGTTTCATTCATCTAGACAAGATGGAGATGCTATTTACTAGAGTTAGAAGGTAATTTTTGTTTATTTTGATGCACTGCAAGGCCTCTCATATCAATAGGCTCTCATGGTTACAGTTTAATTCCCTCTCTAGGGTCCCATTAATTCGTTGGGTTGTTTGTAGAGGCAAGGCTCATTACGTGGGATCTGCCTCCCTCCCATAGCGTTTCGTTCAAAAACATAAAAGAAAAAAAGGTTCATACTCATACTGCCAAAGTATCCTAGTTCATTTCAAACATTAAGTGCATGTGTCAGGATGCAGATCATAACCAAATGTTATGGACACCAATACACAAAATATCAATATTTTGTGAGTTGTTCTTTTTTCTTTTTTTTTTTAATTCGTTAACCCCCCTCACCACAGTTGCCACTGGCATGGTTGAACCTTGGATGTGTGATTTGATCCGCCACAGACATACCACTCAGCAGATACCCCATTGGCAGTTTTGTCGTTTATATTAGCTTTCTCAGTGGTTTAAATTTCGTGGTGCCACTAGGTTGAAGTTGTGTAGGCACATTGGATGGGCCTGTACTTAATGATGTTTGTTGTGGGTATAATAACAACATTGAAATCCTACCTAATTTTCCTATAGGAATTCCCTACGCTATTTTGAGATTCCTCGAACTTTCTGCACTTAATGCAATACCAAATGTTATGGACACCAATACACAAAATATTCATATTTATAGTGATATTTTGTGAGTTGTTCCTTTTTCTTTTTTTAATCCGTTAACCCCTCCCACCACAGATGCCACCGGCATGATTCAACCTTGGATGTGTGATTTGATCCGCCACAAGCGTACCACTCAGCATGTACCCCATTGGCAGTTTTGTCGTTTATATTAGCTTTCTCGATGGTTTAGATTCTGTGGTGCCACTAGGTTGAAGTTGTGGAGGCACATTGGATGGGCCTGTACTTAATGATGTTTGTTGTGGGTATAATAACAACATTGAAATCCTACCTAATTTTCATATAGGAATTCCCTACGCTATTTTGAGATTCCTCGAACTTTCTGCACTTAAAGCAATACCAAATGTTATGGACACCAATACACAAAATATTCATATTTATAGTGATATTTTGTGAGTTGTTCCTTTTTCTTTTTTAATCCCTTAACCCCTCCCACCGCATATTCTACCGGCATGGTTCATCCTTGAATGTGTGATTTGATCTGCCACAGGCATACCACTCAGCAGGTACCCCATTGGCAGTTTTGTCGCTTATATTAGCTTTCTCACTGGTTTAGATTCCGTAGTGCCACTAGGTTGAAGTTGTGGAGGCACATTGGATGGGCCTGTACTTAATGATGTTTGTTGTGGGTATAATAACAACATTGAAATCCTACCTAATTTTCCTATAGGAATTCCCGTATGAACGGGATGGGTATATCTCGTCCCATCCCGCCCCGTGCCCACCCCTAGCCTAATCTACCTAGCCCTCACACGGCCAGACATAACCTACGCAGTTAGAATAGCAAGCCAATTCATGCAGAAGCCGAAGAAGCCTCATCTCGAAGCAGTTCGCAGAATCTTAAGGTATGTGAAAGGTACCACTGACATTGAAATTCTATACAAGAAAGATGAGGAATGCAAAATGGTTGGCTACTACGATGCGGATTATGCTGGAGATCATGACACAAGGAGATCGACTACATGATACGTGTTTAGTCTTGGTTCAGGAGAAGTCACTTGGTGTAGCAAGAGACAACCAACAATATCTCTCTCAACTACAGAAGTAGAGTACAGAACAGCAGCTATGGCAACACAGGAAAGTACTTGGCTAGTACAACTAATGAAGGACCTTCACTAGCCAGTCGATTATGCAATACCATTGCATTGTGATAATCAGTCTGCAATACGCTTAGCTGAAAATTCGGTGTTCCATGCAAGGATAAAGCATGTAGAGGTTCACTACCACTTCATTAGAGAAAAGGTACTTCAAGGAAAGATAGAAATGCAAACAACCAAGACAGATAACTAAGTAGCAGATATATTCACTAAGGGACTTGGCACGACAAAGTTCGAAGACTTTCGAAAACAAGTGGCATGATCTTCAATGGAGTTAGTGATGAGGGGGAGTGTTGAAAATCATCACTAACTAGCCCAAATGTTTAAAGCCTAAAGCCCAAAAGTTAAAGCCCAAACCCATTATCTAGAAGATCCAACAAGAATGAGTATTCTCTAGATGGTTCAATGTCTAGAGAATTTTACACCCTTATAATACTCTAGATATTTGAGAGAGTTTTAGAGAAGCAAAAATGTGTGGTTGAGATTGTTTCTCTAGAATCTTTCCACCTCTTTAGAACTATTATAAATAGGGGAAAGGTTGTCAGGTGTAGGCATCAATGGAGCAAATAAGCTCAAGTGTAGTAGTGAGTGTTGTGAACATAGTAAGGGTGTGAAGTTGTAAGAGGCTTTTGAGAGATTTATAAAATTAGTCTTTCTTAAGTTTCAGTTCTTCCCAAATCTCCCAACAATCTTGAAAGGCTATTTTGTTTCGCAAAAGTTAGATCACTAATTGGATTCAGAGGAAAAATAAGTTCTGGTATAAGTATGAAAGAATATCAAGACTTCAGTCTACCATGGTTTCTGGTTCCTTATTGGTGGAAAATTGAGGAAACATGTGAATGTATGCGAATCCAAGTTAGTCATTGCAGCAAAGGGGATGTCGGAGCAAGATGTGAAGGTCTATAGTTCACCACCTCAGGATATTTGTGGTTTCATTCATCTAGACAAGATGGAGATGCCATTTACTAGAGTTAGAAGGTAATTTTTGTTTATTTTGATGCACTGCAAGGCCTCTCATATCAATAGGCTCTCATGGTTGCAGTTTAATTCCCTCTCTAGGGTCCCATTAATTCGTTGGGTTGTTTGTAGAGGCAAGGCTCATTACGTGGGATCTGCCTCCCTCCCATAGCGTTTCGTTCAAAAACATAAAAGAAAAAAAGGTTCATACTCATACTGCCAAAGTATCCTAGTTCATTTCAAACATTAAGTGCATGTGTCAGGATGCAGATCATAACCAAATGTTATGGACACCAATACACAAAATATCAATATTTTGTGAGTTGTTCTTTTTTCTTTTTTTTAATTCGTTAACCCCCCTCACCACAGATGCCACTGGCATGGTTGAACCTTGGATGTGTGATTTGATCCGCCACAGACATACCACTCAGCAGATACCCCATTGGCAGTTTTGTCGTTTATATTAGCTTTCTCAGTGGTTTAAATTTCGTGGTGCCACTAGGTTGAAGTTGTGTAGGCACATTGGATGGGCCTGTACTTAATGATGTTTGTTGTGGGTATAATAACAACATTGAAATTCTACCTAATTTCCTATAGGAATTCCCTACGCTATTTTGAGATTCCTCGAACTTTCTGCACTTAATGCAATACCAAATGTTATGGACACCAATACACAAAATATTCATATTTATAGTGATATTTTGTGAGTTGTTCCTTTTTCTTTTTTTAATCCGTTAACCCCTCCCACCACAGATGCCACCAGCATGATTCAACCTTGGATGTGTGATTTGATCCGCCACAAGCGTACCACTCAGCATGTACCCCATTGGCAGCTTTGTCGTTTATATTAGCTTTCTCGATGGTTTAGATTCCGTGGTGCCACTAGGTTGAAGTTGTGGAGGCACATTGGATGGGCCTGTACTTAATGATGTTTGTTGTGGGTATAATAACAACATTGAAATCCTACCTAATTTTCATATAGGAATTCCCTACGCTATTTTGAGATTCCTCGAACTTTCTGCACTTAAAGCAATACCAAATGTTATGGACACCAATACACAAAATATTCATATTTATAGTGATATTTTGTGAGTTGTTCCTTTTTCTTTTTTAATCCCTTAACCCCTCCCACCGCATATTCCACCGGCATGGTTCATCCTTGAATGTGTGATTTGATCTGCCACAGGCATACCACTCAGCAGGTACCCCATTGGCAGTTTTGTCGCTTATATTAGCTTTCTCACTGGTTTATATTCCGTAGTGCCACTAGGTTGAAGTTGTGGAGGCACATTGGATGGGCCTGTACTTAATGATGTTTGTTGTGGGTATAATAACAACATTGAAATCCTACCTAATTTTCATATAGGAATTCCCTACGCTATTTTGAGATTCCTCAAACTTTCTGCACTTAAAGCAATACCAAATGTTATGGACACCAATACACAAAATATTCATATTTATAGTGATATTTTGTGAGTTGTTCCTTTTTCTTTTTTAATCCCTTAACCCCTCCCACCGCATATTCCACCGGCATGGTTCATCCTTGAATGTGTGATTTGATCTGCCACAGGCATACCACTCAGCAGGTACCCCATTGGCAGTTTTGTCGCTTATATTAGCTTTCTCACTGGTTTATATTCCGTAGTGCCACTAGGTTGAAGTTGTGGAGGCACATTGGATGGGCCTGTACTTAATGATGTTTGTTGTGGGTATAATAACAACATTGAAATCCTACCTAATTTTCCTATAGGAATTCCCTACGCTATTTTGAGATTCCTCAAACTTTCTGCACTTAAAGCAATACCAAACTCTTAGTGATGTGAAGCCAGTCGGTACTAGTAATGGCGATTTGGTTTATTATCGGTCTGATAGTGATGTCTTTTCGCAATTGTCAAATACTATAGTACCAAGTATTATCAGAGTTTACGACTTGACTTGGTTACCTATCAGTCAAAGATCCCAAATTTGGGTCATTTTTGAAGCCCTACCAACCTGTGCCATTAGGTAAAAGAGAACTCTGACCTAAATTAGGACAACGTGATGTACATTTGCAGGGGTTTGGTTTGAGAAACTAATATATATTAGCACATTTATTCTTGTCTTCATTCTTTCAGTCACAGTTACATTTTGATAGGAACGCGTCTAATTGTCGAGGAAAAGAGCCACGGACCCCACCAGAGAGAGGGGAGTAAGGGGGAGCCGTCCATCTTCCCTCAGGATGCGTGTTTGATTTTTCAACGCACGCATCTTGAAGGTTCAAATGCTCATCCCGAGGGGAATGGACTGCTCCCCCTCCCCTGTGGAGTCCCTCGCTGTTTTCATCGCCATTTCCCTCGATAGTTAGAATTTTTCTTTTGATAGGGAAGAAATATACAGTTACTTATGGTGTTATTGTATGAGATATGCTTTTCTTACAGATATATTTGTTAAGTGTATTACATTAGGCCTGTAAGATGTAGCAACTTTGTGTTGAGTGCTAGGGTTTAGCGCGACGACCAAGTTTCAACCCCTACCTCGAACACATGTCTACATGTCACGTTCTCCACATTCCATGGGGGCTAATTAAGCCATGATTAATGTAAAGAGCAGATCTCGAAGTGGAGTGAGCAATGTAAATGTCGATTGTTTATTGGTGTTGGTACTGCCTTTGTTAAAGTTTGAAATGAATGAAAACTTTTATTGATACCATATGTAGATATGATAAGGAAGTTAATGAGTGCTGAATTCTTTAAATCCCATTGGTTCTTGGTTAGGATAACAAGTTTAAGATTGTTTATGGGAGCTGCCCCAACCAGATTCTCCACAAATATCTGTGAAATTATGAAGAAGACTGGGTCCCAACTCTACTCATCTAAACAAAAATGCATAGATTGGTTTAGTAGCCTAATAGGGGATTATGATCACTCTATCTTCCCTTTTTGTCATAGTTCTAGCCTAAGCTGGGAGCCTAGACACTATTGGGAAAACAAGCAAGTCTGTCATATTTGATGATAAGTTCAAATTCTCTTTTGATTTATATAGTGTCAACTGAATTCCGAGCAACCCCTTTGAGAATCTTGGTCCACAAGTGCACTAATCTACTCTCCACACCCACACCCACACCCACTCACCTTCATCAACCCTAGGTAATATCATCCCCAGCTGTAAATTAATACAAGTGAATGCTTTACAGGTTTAGGACTTGTCGTTAATAGCACTGGAGTACTCCTTTGGATACAGCTACTAACACGTGAGGGCCTGGGCTACTACCAGGTCACCTTCGATGATGTCGACTTTGGAAGCACGGATGGATGTTGAGATCCTAGGAATTACTTTCCTTGTACAATTTGATGGTTTGGGATTTTAAAGGGTATTAACTGGTGTTAAGGGAGTAAAAGAGTTGTGTGGTGGTGATTTGGAGGAGAAATGTAGAGGGTAGAGTTAAAACTCTGGGTTTGTGCCTATTTGATGCTTGTATCCTTTGATAAATAGTCCTTCAGATATGCATCATTAAACTGACACCATGGATTCGAATGATATTCATCGAGTCATCCAGTCCTGCTGGGATTTTTTTTTTTTTTTTTTTTTTTTTTTTGCAGTGTCCATTATCATTACGGCGCTAGTATCCATCCACATTGCTTTCATCAAATCATCTCAACAAAACTTTAGATCTGAGGCATAACCAATAGAGGATGGACAAGTTAAATGTTGCAATACATTGTCTAATACCATCAGTTGAAGTTGATGCCATTTTAAGTCAAAATTTGAAGCATAACACTATCTAGGTCTTCATCAAGAACTCTTAAAAAGCCAAGAACGATAATAAAGTTTTGAAGGAAAGTGAGTGATAATGATGAAGTAGAATGTGGGTGGGCTGCTGCCCTCATAGATAGGGAGAGCAGTGAGTGTTTGTAGGGCAGGGGAGGGCAAGAAAACAGAGATCCTTTGTTTTTTGTTTGATTTTGATCATAAATGAATGAATTGTTGAAAAAAACAAGGACATGTGTCAGACTCATAATGGTTATGGCATAAAAACACAATCATCAAATTGGGGGGTGATTGAGTACCTATCAAAGGCAAAAAGGAGACATCTAGTGGACCATCTTTGGTGTATGTCCATGTGTGTGGCCTTCTTGGTGTGTATAGCTTCAAGGGGGGTTCCCTCAAATGAAAAACTTATTAACACTAACACAATAATGGAGGGAGGCAGTCCCCTCCCTCCTCTATGAACAACAACAACAACAACAGCTCTTGTGAGTTTGACTACTCAGTAGACACCCTTACCTCCCCTCCACCCTTCCATCCCCACAAAAATATCCCACCATTGCAAATCATTTAAGATTCTAACTTACTCAAAAAAAAAGTAATCCTCAGTAGACACATACAATACTATACTATAAATGGTCCCACTCACTCAATGTTTTTGTTTCAATTATTGGACAAAACCTATGATCTCCTACTCTCAAAACCATGTACAAATACTCTCTCACCAAAAAATCTTTAGACCAGATATTGCAGTAGATGATTAGATGTGTTTTGAGTATGCTTTTTATCTTTTGTTGAGATAAGAAACTTTTTTTTACAATAATTGTAGAAAAGAAGGGTACAACCCCTTTGATCAGAATTTCTCATTCAAAAGTTTATCCTTTAGCTATTGTTCAATCAAAATAAGGTTTCCTTTTTGTTGCATACAATATTTATGGACCCATGAAATGATAGCTCTATCTAAGGTCTACTTAGAGCATCTTAAGTATCGGTTATTAGGGAACATTTAAAGTAATGAAATTCCTTGATGTAATTTGATGTTTTGTGCTATTCCTTCCCCATATATCTAATGATCGTACTTATTTCCAATAAAATAGCTTATCTCTTCCGAGAGGTCAAATCATTGATCGCGTCACTGGCTTTTATAGATGCTTGTAAATATATAATATACTTCTTCATATATCCCTTAAAACGAAATAGTACATCTTCGAGCGGCATTAGACTATGGATGACATCCGATAATATCACCATTTTGAATAGACTTATTTATTTCCCTCCCTTCAACTACTCTTAATACGATAAGTTGTTTGAATTGGCTGTCCCCATCGATATCTTAGAGAATTGGGATTCATCCTCCCTAGGTATGTATGATTTATGTTCTTTTAATTAATTGTTAAGGAAAATCAAGAACTAGATACTTGATACTAGGCAGGGTAGTTTTTGGTTACTTGAGGTTACTCAAAGACTATTATTAAAATATCTATCTACAGAGGTCAAATGAGCCAAAAGAACAAGGACCTTTCAAGGGGTTGCTCATGTTCATGGTCATGTTGATGCCCAACAGCCCACAGCTCATGAGCAGAGATATTGGAAATATCAGGAAAATTTATGATTACACATATATGTATGGTATGGGGACCCACCACCATATAAATGATGAAAGAATCATTGGTCTAGGTTGCATGGGATTGCATGTGAATCACATCTTCTGAGTCATCAGTGATGGATGAGTAGAGAGGAGAGCAGAAGAGATCAGAACAGATGACAGAGTCATTTGCCTTGGTGGCAGTGATGAGGAGTTGTGTGTGTTTGGACTTTGGGTAGAGAACACAATCTCATTAAAAGCAAGTCAAACAATGCCAAAGCTGGTTTTGCTAGGGAAAGGAACTCAAGATATTGAAAAGAGATTCCAAACCTGCACAATTTCCGGATTTCTCGGATCCTGTCCACTTATTCACTCATCCCCACGACTTGCAAAAATAATAAGTAGAAAGCAAAGCAAAGCAAAGATGCAGAGTCCAAAACCATAACCAGTCACAACCCCCTCAGACTAAGTTTCAACTCTTTACCTTTCTCTTCTTTACAACAACAAAGCATCTTGATTTGGTTTGAACATCAAAAGCTAAAGCAACTCAAACTCAATAATAAGATGGAATAAGAGATAGTTTAGAATAACAACACTAATAGCTTAGAATAACAACACTATGTAAAGAAGCTTCTTTCATCTACAATGTACAGATTCCGGGCCACTTTATGCCTTTAAAAAAAAAAATCTTTCATTCACTCTCTCAGTCAGTTTTAATTCACTATTCTTACATAATACTTAAAAGCAACATATGGGTACTTGAAGAAATTGAAGATGATAGTCAATGAAGAGAGAAATAGTTGTATTGTACTAGTACTACAAAAGACCTGAAAAACTACAACCCCACTGTTAAACAATATTTAACAAAAATGAGAATGAGATTCAAAGCTTACTATTCTTGTCTTTCTAATATACAATACCAAAGCATCATCTCAAGCACCTTGCTTTGAACATCAAAAGATAAAGAAGCATAATAGAAATGAAGTAAGAGGATAACATGGAAACTATGAGAAGAAGCTTCTTTCATTCATCCTTCAGTACATCAAACAATGTACTCATCTCCATCTCACCCTTGATCATTCATTTGGCTCTCTCAATCAGATCTCTCTCAACCCAACATCATAACTTTTTTTATATAGAACATTTAAAGGACATAAAAGGGTGTTTGAAGAAATAGGAGAAAAGGAGCTGGGGGTGAAGAGATGGAAAATAGGCCTCCTAGTGTACTAGTAGTAAACTAGTGATGCAACAACTCTGAAACCCCTCCACACTGATAATATTGAAGGAGCCTATTAGCTTCCCTAATACCACTAAAGTAAGCTCCATGAGTAGTGGAGTAATGTGTTCTATGGGTTGCTTCCCCTGCAAATAGAATTTGAAGAGGTGGAACACCATCTTTGCTAATGCTAGGCAATGGTTTAGCCATGGTATCAAGGTCATCTCCACTTGAACCAACTGAGACATAGCTATAAGACCCCTTGAACAAAGGGTTGGTTCCCCATTTACTCCTAAGCACCTTTGTGAATTTGAACCCATTTGACATAGGATTCACATCCCCATTGGTGCAATTTTGCACTTTTTGAGATTGTGAGTTGGGTAGAAAGGTTGAGATTGTTTTGGTCACTCCCTCTAGGATTTCTTCATCTTCAAGACTTTCTAGTTCAAGTGCTTCCTCCCCTGCAAACCATGAGAGGAGTACACTTGAATTGGTGTAAATAGGACACAAATGGGCTGTCCTCCTCATCCACCATGGGATCTTCTGGTTCCTCAATTTCCCATCAGATGGCTGAAAAGCCATTTGCAAGAATGGGAATACTTCATCATTGTTACTGGAATCTAGTTGCACAAACAACTTGTTCACGACACCGAATCCTAGCTTCGAAATGGCCTCTGTCTTGAAAGAAGGCAGAGGAGGACTAAACATACCTGAATTTGCTTGAATTGCCTCTTTCAAAACTCCCAGAGAGACAGTAACTATAACATGATCTGCAACCATAATCGAACCATCATGGAAATGTAGCTTCACTGGATGACCGCAATCGATCTCACTTCCATCAGACTGCCACTCAATTCTCGAAACTTTTCGACCCAATTGAATCAAACTTGAAGGGATGGCAGAAGCTAAGGATTGAATAACACTAGAGTACCCTCTAGCAATAGTGATCTCTTCACCAGGGAATCCCCTGTACTCACTCTCAGCATTGAAATCAAGCTTGAATAAATTCCCAGCTGAAGTGTAACTCCTCTCAACATTCTCATACATTGCAAAAACAGCCTCCTCCAACGATCTTCGACTCCATTGGATCTTCGACTCAAACCCGTTCAACTCCTTCACAGCCCCATCAACCTTATAAGACTCTACTAGTCCTTGTCTAAGGAAGCCACCAATACTAGCCACCCCACTATCACGACCACAATTCTTCAATGCATTAATAGCAATCCTACTATAATAATCATCTTCACCTTCATCCAACTTTCCTTGAGCAAAATCCATCAGTTTCTTGTAAATATTCGAAATGGGATCGACAATTTGTTGCTCAAGCTTCAACCCACCCTCAGCAATGGTGATGGGATCTTCAGCAAAACCATCCATTCTCTCCCATGGCTGATCAGACTCCAAAGAACCAATTTGTTGAGCTAGTTTATGTATTGGGCTACCACCTATTCCATGGATCCATGTTGCACCCATCTCGATTCGATCCCCATCCATCTCATATGTGTTGATTCTCCCACCAATCCTATCTCCACCCTCTACTATACAAAGATCAAAGATTTGCTTTGATCCCATCCCCTTGTACAGCTTATTCGCAGCCACAAGCCCAGCCATTCCAGCTCCAATGATCACAATTCTCTGCTTTTTAACCACCATTTTTGCTAGTTTTTTCACACAACTTGATTGAAGAACACAGGATTGAAGAAGAAGAAGAAGAAGAAGAGTGAGTGAAGAGAAGATTCAATGAGCAAAAATATATATAGTGTAACAACTACACATGCAGATTAAAGAGGAAAGGGTAGGATAGGCTTTAAGGCTACACAACACTAACTAGGAAAATGAAGTGATGACACACAACACACACAAACAGAATCACTCACTTATTATACTTTTTGCGTGTGTTTTTTGTTATTTTTATATTGCTTTTCCTTGATAAAAGACGAGGCTATGCTTTTTATTATTTTCTGGTATTCTATCATCAAGAGGCTTCATGGTTATTACTAATCTAATCATTTTTATTGTTCAATCAAGGTGTTGCCAACCAATAAGACAATAATATTATTATTCTAGTGTTCGAAGTTATCGAATATGATTTCATTAATCGGTTATTACTTATGGTGATCCAAAATATGTGAATTATCGACGAGTCTGACCTCATCTTAGGTAATCAGTACATCGCTTGATAGCTAGATTGTGATTAACAATGAAAATGAATTACCTCTTTACTCTTTGCAAAGGCCAAGTTTATGTCATGAAGAAGGGCAATCAATTCCAGAGTTTTGTTGCAATGCTAAGCCCTCTCCAAGTAAATAGCATTTCTATAAATTTGAAAACCAATAAAAATTACACAAGTAAAACACCTAATTAACAAAGCTCACTGGAGAAGCTGCCAAATCTTCATGAAAGGCTGTGCAGATATGAGTGGGCATAAGATATTATAGATGATCAAAGTTAAAAAGAAGAAAGAAAGGGATTGGAGTATAAATTGACTCCAAGTTTTCTCATAGGGTCTTTGAGATCATTATGATCATCATCAATTTTGATAATTATTATAATCATCAATTTTGATAATTATAATAAAAAGTTGAAGATGATTGATGTCTAGTAAAGTTAAAGGCAAACTCAGCCAACTTTAGAGCCCTTTTGGGAATGATTTTTTTTTTCTTTCTTTTTTTTCTGTTTCATATTTTTTGGTTGAATGAACATGCATGTTTTACTGTGCTCAAAGGCCTTCCATGTTCTTCTTCATCACCACTTTGCTTTCAATTCTACCCATCTATGAAACCTATAAAAGAGTGAGGTGACATTTTGCACTTGGAGTATGGGCATATCATCTTTCACAATAAATGTATGTAAAAATTTTTGTTTCTCAGGATTTTTTTTTTTTTTCAACTTTATGTTTATTTTGCAGTACCAAAAAAAAATAAAAATTTGACCTTAGGTTTTGCAGAGACATCTGTTAATAAAATTTGAATGATGCAGTGAAGATTAGTATGGCTGGCCCCTGTGCAAAGGATGATGACATGCACAAATCAAGAAATGATCCAAAAAAATTACTCTAATCGCTTTTGTTTTGTAATAATGGGTGTCAAAAACTTGTGATCAATCCCTCTATCGATTACTATTAGAGCAAGTTATGTTAATCATCCGCAGTATCATTCTTCCTGTGAACCATACAAGGGATTGAAAAAATGTGCTTATGATCAAAGATTTGAGTGGTAGAGTGAAATTTAGATGGGGAAATGAGATACAAAAACACAGTTGTTTAACATGGCTACATTACAACTCTAATAACCATAGCTACCTACAACTGTCCATCAAATTGAAAATTTGTCAATTTGCTTTAGTTTTAGTTGAGGGGTTCAA
Organism: Berberis thunbergii; assembly: GCA_003290165.1. Taxonomy (NCBI): domain Eukaryota; kingdom Viridiplantae; phylum Streptophyta; class Magnoliopsida; order Ranunculales; family Berberidaceae; genus Berberis; species Berberis thunbergii. Next base: position 23,747 of record QNQO01006876.1, on the reverse strand, counting down.
GATGAGAATAGAGTAGTAGATGAGAGTCAAAACAAACACAATGATCAAAGTAATGTTCATTGTTATTATTATTACTATTACTTGTAGGTCAAATGTGAAAGACTATTAATGCCTAGCTAAGATTGCTCTACATTGTCTCTTTAGACAATTAAATTCTTGAGCTCCTCCCACCACACCCCAATATATTAAGTAAGTAAACCAATCAGAGTAAATAACACATCTTTTGCTGATTACAGCTTCTTCACCTCTCTTTTGTTTTTGTTTGAGAACCTCCCTTCCCTCCTTCAGCTAAAAAAAAAACCATATGACATGAGACTCCCATCCAACATATCTGTCATGTAACTGTTCATATATACAAAAATTCTTAAAATTTTAAAACATGCCTGTCCTTTAAAAGTAATGAAATTTTTCTCACATTTCTTCCTTGCTTATCTATCATGATCAATCCATGATGATTTAATACCTACAACCTCTGATCAGGACTAATGTCCTACTTAAAATGCCAGTTTACCTAAAACCAGACTTCCCAGAGGATATATCAAACATCTGTTGTATATAGGTCTATCAAAATACTGAATATTTCTGAAGCTAAACTCATAATGTAACAAATGGTTTTAACGAAAACCATCAAACTATTGTCTCATGATTGTGGTGAGATACGCTAAAACAAGATATAAGATTTTTAATATATTTAATTGCCCGCCGCTTCTCATCATTATTGCCTCTAATCTCATCATTATTGCTTCTAATCTCTAGCTCTCAATTTTAAAACTTGTACGATAATGAAGTTTGCATCATTTGCATTGCAATCGATCAATGGAAACATGATTTCATCAATATTGGAAGCACGAGACAATTTTGAAATCATCACAGCCTTGACAAATATACAAATGAAATGACATGAAAACAACCAACCGAAAGGTGTTATCGTACAAAAATGTTGAAATATTGTTAAAACTAATGGACCAGGAAACGCTCAAGGATCCAAGGCAAGCAAATGCAATTCTAAGTGTATTTCTCTGATATTTCCACAAGAGTTGCCATTTGATCTGACCACACCTTGTTTCCTCTATGATTCTTTCAAGGATCCAAGGCAAGCAATTCAAAAAGAACCTTATGTAAGAATTATTTGTACAAGAGTCCATTCCGAGTCAAGTTAATTTTACTTAAAAAGTTGAAATTGTGGAGGAGACCTTCATACACACCAACAGGTGAATCCCCAAACAAAAAGGGACTCACCATTTCTGCTAAGAGGATGCATCACAAATATTGTTTCCAACTTACTAGTAGGGGCAATAATGAATAAACTAAAGCTTTTGATAAATTGTCAATTCTCTAAAAGCTAAAAGTTCATACTTTTAGAGAATGCGAATCCAATCATATATCAAGCGGTAGTGAGAGCGGAATCGTGGGAATACAACATATATCAGTGGATAGCGATTGTACAACTACACCTTAAATTTAAATTCACACAACACTACCATGGAATTAATGATTGAATAAAGTGGGCTTAACATTCTAGTACTCCCCTTCAGGGCTAAGGTGAGGAAAAAACTAAAAGTTCTTGCAGCAAATGTGTTGGACAAGACTCGAACCCACGACCCATGGATAATTGAAGTGAGCTCAATATTCCAACACTCCCCCTCAGCGCAAGTGCAAGGAAAATACTAAAAATTCTCACAACAATTACGTTGGACGAGACTCAAATCCAAGACCTCCGAGGATTAATGCTTTGACACAATAATAAATTGCTAATTCTCTAAAAGCTCAAACTTTTAGAGATGGCGAATCCAATCATATATCAAGCGGAAGTGAGAGAAGGGTCGTGAGTCTACAACATACACCGGTGGATACCAATTGTACAGTTACACCTTAAATTTAAATTCGCATGATACTACCGTGGATATACACATGGGCAATTAGGCGGTGGTATTCAATTACGAGTTATAATGGATTGTGAATGATTTTAAAATCTATTAAAATTCAGGGGTATCGAATTAAGGATTTAAAATAATACATGTAAATCTAGAGGTATTCAAATACTGATTTTAAAAAATTGTTTTAAAATCCATCAAAATCAAAGGGTATTCAATTAATTTTTTCAAAAGTCCACCAAAATCCGGGAGTATTCCAGAAGTAGTGGATTTTAATGGATTTGTTAAAGTTGTGGATTTTGAAGGATTTGTGAGTGAAAAGTATCTATAACAAAGCAATTCCAAATCCAACATTCACCCCTCATATTTCAACGGATTTGTACTGACTATTATTAAATAACACTACCATTTTCGCTGAAGGACACCACCATCCCATATTTTTGTGATCTGCTGAAGGACACCACCACATTCTCTTCTCTTCTCTCTTCACAGGAGCAACACCACCTCGCCCCACAACTTTTGGCCACACCACCATGCCCTACCACCACTGGCAGCACCACCACCTGCACTTTCTCCTCTCATTTGTTCAAGTTCTTCTTTTTTGTTATTATTATTATTATTATTATTATTATTATTATTATTCTCATTCTCTTCTTCTTATTTTCGCTTCTTCTTGTCATCTCTTCATTTTTTTTTGTTCTTTTTTCCTTCTGATTTATTTATTTTTCTACTTTTCTCTTTGTTTTTCTTCTTCTTCTTCTATTTTTTTCTTATCTCTTCTTCTTTTCCCATTTTTTTTCTTTTTCGTTCTTGCGGTGGTTCCTGCTAGTGGTGGTTCCCCGCTTGCCAGAACCTTCACGAGGGCAATAGGAGAAAAAGAAAAAAAAATCAAAGAGAAAAAATAGTGGAGGAGAAGAAGAAAAAAAAACAACATAGAATAAGAAGATGAAAATGGGTGGAGGTGGGATGAGAGGTGGCAATGGTGATTGATGAAGAAGAATAAGAGGGAAAGGAGGAAGAGAGGTGGCGGTAGCGTGGTGGTAGCGGTGATTGAAGAAGAAGAAGATGGGAGGGGAGGTGGCGGTGGCAAGGATAACAATTTGAGGTAAAATAATTATTTGTATTACTTTTGGACCATCTTCAATGTATTTGATTTTTTATTTTAATTTGAAGTAAGATTCTCGTAACATACAAGCAATTGTTTAATTGATGTTTTGAGAGATGTTTTATGATTTGTTTTAACCTGGATAACAATGTCAGTGATGTACTTTCATTGTTTCCTATGACTAATAACATATTTATAAAAGTCCATTGAATTTATAAGAATCCTTAGAAATCCATAACAAACCTTTATAAAATCTACAAAATTCAATCATTTAAAATCTATCAAAATCCAGTGGATTTTGTACAATCATTTAAAACCTTTTAAAATCCACGAGATTTAAAATTCTTCAGAGTCTATTCAAATCCCGAATTGAATACCCTCACCTTAGGCTCATTGATAATTGGAATGGGCTTAATATTTCAACAACTCAGTTGAGAATTTTGGTCCATTGGAGTGATCGCAAACACACTTGACTTATATTACCAACAACAATAATTACAACTTATTACATATAACAAGGTACAACACAAATACTTAACACGTTTAATAACACCTTGCTCTACTACCACTCACTTGGATCTTTTGGCTATACTACTCTCTTGAGCTCTTGGCTTTCCTTCATCCTATTTATAATTAAACTAGGAAAACTTTAGAGAAATGAGATATTTTGGAAATGTCTAGGAAGAGATCGTTCTACATATATTATCTAGAGAGGTCATTCTAGAGATGTCTCTAGAAGTTGAGTAAGTATTCTAGAGTATATGAATCTAGAGAATAGATACTTTACTAAATATATATAATAAGAAGAGGAGAAAACAATCTAGAAAAATAGAGAAATATGCCATCTCTTCTCATGTTCTCTAGAAGGTTCCATTTAGTTGGTATTAATTTTTCAACATCCCCCCTCAACACCAACTTGTGTTCCATCTTTAATATTTCATCTTCCCAGGTTAGTTGGTATTAATATTTCATCCTCCCAGGTGGTCCTTGTAGGCTTGTACTTATGCACTTGGATCTTATTTCTTTTGCCAGTGGTGCGAGTTTCCATGTGTCCTTACTCTTATTCATTGCAACTTTCTCTTTCCTTTTATAGCTTGGAAATTTAAGTCCAACCACGTTTCAGGCCTACTCAACCCGAACTTCGGTCCGACTGTGCCCCATTCTCATTCTTCTCCCAAAATAAATTAATATTCAATCTTAACTCAATTACATTCTGAGGGTCATGTTTTTTTTTTGGAAAGTGAGCTGGGGTTTTAGGGTCCCCGAACCTTATATTAATAAAAAAAATTTGATGACAAAGTTCACAATCATTCATACGTTAACTCGTTTCATCATCTACAAAACAATAAACTTGCTTCAAAGCTTCAACAAAGAATCTAATTAGTTCTAGCTTCACCGTCTCCAGGTTATGGAGTAACATTGCAGAGTGTTCTGCTACTAAAGTGGTTGCATGATTCGAGAGTCGTGTTATGGACTTTAGGTTGATGATATTTGCTCTTAAACAAGCTATTAAAATCATATAACTGACAAATAAATCCCATAAGATAATGGAAAGGTTATCAGCTATGAGCATTTTTGAAAATGGATCTCCCATCAGAATCGATGTATTAACATTTACTTGAGAGATACTTATTAACATCAATTTTAAGCCTTATATTCAGAAGGGTCCATTTACAAGTAAGAAATCCATTTATGTGAAAAGTTAATTGTAGCACCCCGTAATTTTTATACTTACTGAATATTTATAATATATATTTTATGTGTCGGTATTCATGAAGTTATGGGCATATGCATGAGCTATTTGTTTGTCCATGTGATGTGTGGTTTGTTTCTTAATGAGGGTGAATCGAAAATATATTCTGGAATAGTTTATTATTTGAACTCTAGTGTTGTTTCATTTGGTAAGTTGTTGGCGTATTGAATAATTAATTACCTACTTATCCCTTCTATCGAATCTTGAGACGAGATTCTTTTGAGTTATATATATTGTAACACCCTTACTTTTTCAATGACAATAAAAATTTATGCAACTAAAATTCAATTAAAATTTTTATTTAAAAATCTTCTTTCGTTTGACAAGTTGTATTTTTTGAAATTCGCTTAACTTTCTTACCTTCCGAATCTTTGGACGAGATTCTTTTAAGGTATGTATATTGTAATACCCGCCCAATTCACTTATCAATATACTTTTATTATTTTAGAATTTAATAATATTTATTTATTGGTAGTAATTATTAATTGGTAATAGTTACAAATAATTATATTTTATGATTTTAATTTAGGACCTAGGTTTAGGTTAGTGGTGGGTAAGAGATGAGTGATGGTTGTGTTTAGCCAAAGAAACCCTAATTAAAAATTCATTTAAACCTAGCCTCATTTTTCTCGCTGGATACACATAGAAGAAAAGGAAAACTTACGTTGAAAAAGGTGGGAGGTGTTGAAAGAAGAAACTTGCTCAAATCTTGGGATTCTTGCAAAAAAAGGTGAGATTTCTCATTCTTCTTCTTTTTACATTCATCCCATCTGTTTCTGTTTAGATTATTGATTCGATTGTCTTGTTTGCGGTTCGTTCCTGAAACATTGCAATTTGTGGTAGTGTTTCTTGTTGATTCATTTTGCTTTCTAAGTGTACGGTAGATCTTCGAGGTAGAAGTGAGAAATAAATTAGAGAGGTTGTTTGTTTACTGCAATTCTTGTAACAATGTTTGGATTATTTCTATGTTCATGGTTCTGTTCATTTGCTTTGACTACAAATTCTTGTTTCGACTATATTACTGCAAATCATCCAACATTGTTTAGCAAGATGCGTATGGATACATATAAATTAGTTGAACTTTTTCATCACTGGTGCACCCTAGGCTAGCGTGATTCAGATTCACATTTAAAAGGTCTCCACACTGTTCCTTCAGCACTGTTTGTACATTTTTCATGCACGCATCCCGAAGGGGATGGACGGTCCCATCCCTCCCTTGCTGTTTTCCTCGCCCACTTCCTCTACATTTAGAATTTTTGTTTTATTAGTCATATACAACTTGTAGACCAACATTTTTTACATATGTATTATTAACACACTTATGGGGTTTTCTATTACTTGTGTACTATTATTACACATGGGGGGGTTTCCTCTTTTGTTTTTTTTCTAGGGGAATTATTCTGTGTAGCACTTTTTGTTTTTTTGTTGTTAGTATTTTATCTTTCTTTCCTTTTGTCTTATGGTTAACCATATTGATAACTTCGATTTGCTTTATCAATCGATGTAAAGCTTGTAAGGATGCTCTTTCAGTTGCTCAAATAACACAAATGGGTATTATCTAACAAGATAGTCAATGAAGAGTAGTATGCTTATCTTGATCTTGAGAGTATGGTTGACTGTCCCTGTGGAGAGTGCAATCTTTGCCAACTGAGAAACTAGAAGGTTCATATCCATTTGAATTTTGAAATTTTCTGGTCTTATTTAAGAAGGATGTGCTGCATGGATAAATAGTTAAGTGAATGTCCGAGTATATCTCTTTACATCTTTAATTCATGGATGACACTTTATATGCAACATGTGAGAGAACCTAATGTCAATGTTTTAAAAACTTTTTCAGCCTCAAGGCAATCAAGCTCTTTCAATGTTTTTAAAATGGTTTGGTATTTTGAGAGAGAGGGACTAATGCAAGCATGGGTTTAAGTTGGAATGGAATGAAGTGTATGTGTTGGAACAGTGAAAATAGATGGACCTGCATTGGGGTTCATATAGAGCAGGTGGTGTGTTTCTGGTTTGCTCAAATTAGTCAAGTTTGAAGTTACAGTTTTGTTGCTAGTATTATTTTGACATAAGATTTTTTTTTTGTTGTTTCCTTAGATAATGGTGCATTCAAATGGATCATTATGCCAAATTAACTTGTTAAGGAGTACCCATATATTGAATGACTTTGATCCCTGTTGGGTATAGAAAATTTATTTATGAAAATTTATTTGTTCCCCAAAAGAATGGTGGATACTGTGGTTGATTTATTTATGGTTGACAAAATGTCACCATAAAAGAGTTTTGAGTTTTTGTTGATGTATATATATATATATATTGCTCTTTTCCACAACTCCGAAGAAAAAAAAATGTGAAAAGAAAATAAATTTTTGTATACAGACTTGCTTGTATACGTGTGATATTATTATGGGTATGCAGACTTGCTTGCATATCGGTGCACCGTTCCATGTGAGTTCGGTTGTACGTGTATATTTAGGAAGAATACTTGCCAGTTATCAAACTTCGGGTGTGATGACATGACACTCGAGGTGGCACCCCACTTGGGTCATGTACGCTCTGAGTGGCTTCGATGGCAAGGGAGACACACTTGGGTGAGGTGTGTTCAGCACAAGGAGGATGGTGCGATTGTGGAAAAGAAGCAAAAAAAAATTTGTATGTGCATGATTACCTTAAAGGAAGAAACTAAATACTCATTTGACTATTGAATGAGAACTATATGTCTTCCTAAAGGTAGAAAATGTGTTTTGTTTATGTTTTAATAATAGTCTAATATGACTATGATTTGTATCGTTGTTTGAAAATAAATTACATGTATGAGGATTTATAACTTAGAAATATTATCTAATTGTTTCTAACCTTTTCATGCGGGATGGCAAGTCCACTGATATTTCTGCAGGTCAGACTTGCCATAGTCAACTTCTATAGCGTAAGTACTCGTAAATGCATATTTATTTATTAGGATTATGACACCCTTGCCTCATTGAGGAACTACCTGTTGGTGTGGTTGGTTATTATTTTTTGTTTAGTTTGATGTTGTTATCATGTGTGGATTTATTGATTTTTGGATGAAGATTTATCACACCAGCTTTATTGCTGACCCAAGTGAGCTTTTGCTTCTTGGGTACATTCCTTTTGGAATATAGCCGATTAGCCTTTCAGGTTTAGAGATTTTGAGCTGCGTTACTGGAGTTCCGCTAGTGAGCCAGTCTTTTCCGGGTTAGAGTTTTATTTGTTTCAGTAATTAAATCATGTTTAATTGTTGCTGCTATTTGTTTATGTTGTTATTGAATTTTCAAGTCTCGGGTTTTGGGGAAAACAGATAATCCTACGTAGATTTTAGGATTTTCGTTTTCTTCGAAAATCGGAGCATGACATTAATGGTACAGGAACTTCAACAAAAAGCAGAGCTTCATGGAGAACCTGCCTTACCTAGCATGAACTTCTTCCCTATCCAGTAATTTATAAACTGACACTATGACTTTTAATTCAAGGTCACTGATATTCTCTTTTCCTTCAAGGTTTCATTGAGCAGAGTCTCCGATCCTAAGTGTCCTGTTCAGTTCTCAACCAAACTTTAATCTGTGAACCCCGAATAGAATGCAACTCCTTACGAAGCACCAAACTGCACTATAACTCCAAGAATATAATTGGCATTGCAAAAAAATTGTATCATAGTAATAAGTATATAGTAGGAACAGACTTTGGTCTTGTTTGGAGCAAGACCCCATCTTGTTAAGAGCCTAAACTTTAAGAATTTTAAGACCTACCCTGGTGATTTCAGACAATGGAGGGCTACCCTGTTACTATGAGTTTCCTTCATGAAAAATTGATACTCGTGCCCTAATGAACCTCATGTTGTGCTCCTGCATGTAGATTATGGACGATATATTAGTTATTAGCCCATTCATTGATGCAAAATGTCAAAAATTACTCTTTACTAACTTGACTTTTTGCATATATAGTATTTACGTAAAAATTTATATTCTTTGCGGTGGGGATGACTATAGACTAAATGGTTTCATGGATCATGTTTGGGTGTAAGCAAAAACTCCAATTTATCTTTCGTCCATAGCTTTTTTGGTCTTGTATGGAAAAACACAGATATAGATAAACATGTTACTGCCAGTTCAAAGAACACAATGCAAGCTCGAAACCAATAGCAACCACCAAATTTTCAGAAAAATCCACAACGCGTTGAGAAGTAACTTCTTAGCATTGGCTAATGAGCGGAAACATCTCATGCCCAAGATTGTTCAAACCTATAGATCGACGTCAGTACACAAGGGACTCCAAAAGAGGCAAAGTTACCACAATACAGGATGTATAAGGAAGACAAATTTATCAGAATGCCTGAACCAGTTGGATCCGACATGTTGTGCTTTGCCATGAACATTCTCAAGATTGATAATGGCAAAGTTGTCAAGAGATAACTCAAGTATCTCAACTTAAATTAGTGCTTAGATGTTGTGTTTGTTTATCATTTTGTTGAGTAGGTTCGGATGTTTTATTTTATTTTTGAAAAACAAGCTGGGTTTGAGGATTCCCGAACCTTATCATTAAAATCAAGAGCATAAAAATGCGTCAAATATATACCACTCCATTATCCCTTCCTCATTTACTACATCATTAGAAGGAAAGAAAATTTCCTTAAACTCTTCAAACAAGTTTAAAGATGGATCAATGGAAGATGGGTCCTTGGTGTACAAGGTTAAACTCGTGATCTTGGTAGGCACCAATCAATTGCTTAATCACCTTGAGGATAAGGTTCTTCTTTCCCTTTCCCAAACAAATAGAAAAAGGTCGATTGATGATCTTGAACCACCTAGACTCGAAATGTAAAGCAATTAAAAACTAGGAAAATATTTGTTCTTGAAAGATTTTAGCAGCCGTGCTGATTTTCATCTAACTTCTCTTTTTTGGTTTATACCCCTAATTTAGGGCTTTCCTTTCTCATTCGAGAAGATCTTTGAGGAACGTCTCCTTTAGGCGATTGAGATGTGGTTACCTCACGTTCATCTTCAATATTGTTTTGACCCACCATAGCTAGTTGCTTTTCCAATGATGTTTCTACTTGCTTTATTTTTGTTTAAAGAAGAACCTAGATTGCATATATTTTGAAGTTTAAAACTGGTTCTGAGTTTTCATCTGGTACGTAGCACCCATGGGATTCATCCATACTTCTTTGTCAATTAGTTTTCTTTAATGCAAATTAATCTAATTAACAATTTATCAATAAAATACATTTTAGACATGTTTTTATTATCAGACTACTACTCTAGCCATATTTGAAATTTGTGTTTGAGTTGATATATGTCATGATTTTTATTTATTTAGTTTTCTTCTCATATTTCGCAAATTTCAAACCATACTTAGATTAAGAAGTAAAAAAGCAAAACACCACCTAGACAGTGTGGTATGTACACCTAACTTCTCTACGATTTACATAATTTTATATCATTTTTACCGCATAGCCAAAGACTCTTCTGGCTACTTGTCATAGCAGAAGCAACAAGGGTGGGTTCAGCAAATGTGTTGAAGCTCATGGGAAGAGCATGTTTGAATTGTAGCCACGCATGTAAACAGCTTGTACCATGGTGGTAAGTAGGTTTTAGCAAGATATATAATTGGAGGGAACGGGTCAATTGAGATGTATCTTCTTGCTTGAAAAGGATAGGAATAGTGTGGTTAATTGAGCTGGTGACGGCAATGGCTCTATTAGAGATTTTTCATATATACCCTGCGTATCATATCAGGTGCCGATAAGCAGGCTTAGTTTTGAAGATAGGCTACAATAACTCCCATTTCCAGTAGTTTAACCATAATAGGATCTCACCAAGAGATGAAATGTTCCATGAGTCACATTAGTGAAAGATTGCCCATTGAGAGGGTGATGACTTCTAATTACGTTTCTTGAATGATAACACAAAGAAACTATCCTTGATCTGATTACCTTGGTAGGTTTCCAAGAGCAATCCCAAATTCCTAAAGCCATTCATGCAAAACTGATCTGACATTCGTTTATCATCCCAAACATACCATACACCAGCTTGGCCTTATTGCTAGCAATAAAAATAACTAATCTAAATTGTCATGCATGGTACTTATTGGTACACCAGCATATATAGAAGCTGAGACGTTGGCACCCAAACCATGAGAAAGAAACTGAACCCACAACATCAGTGTAGCACTGTGTGCAGCCATGGTCCTATTCATAAAGTATCTTTCTTGTTAATTAATCCCATCCCAAATCAGGTTTTTATTAAGCAAGTGAACCTCTTTAAAGCCTCACTCACCTAGGTTGGGCGGACAATGCTATCAACTTATTTTGGCTAAGTTTCGAAAATTAACATCCATTTGTGTTTGCAGTTAAAATGAGCAAATTAAGTACCCATAGTATACAAGTAGAATAATACTTGATGGGTGGATTGAATAATAAGTACTTCACTTACTGACTTTGACAAAAGCATAATGATCAAATTAAATATAGTATACAGAGCATCCGAAACCTACCTCCCCACACACCTAAAAATATTTGCCTAGAACATGTTAAATGTGGAGGGCATTTCATGTGCACTAGTTCAAAAGGCAAACCATCCGAATGTGAAACGTGAATTAATGACCTGTATAGTTAAGGGCATTTTGGCATTCTTTCAAATTTGGTCCATCGAGTTGCATTTTTTTTTCTTGAAACAGTACTGTCAACTGAAGATTGGATCTATTGTGGATGCACTAAAAAAATACAAGGCATTTGAATCAAAACATGTAAAGGTCCATGAAATTAATTTAACAGTAACAATAATGACAAATTAGGGCTTGGAGACAGAGTTAGTAATCAGGTGTGGGAAGCATAATTTGAATTTTAGAAAACTTTCTATTTGTGTATCCACCTTCAATCTCGTTTAGTTACCGTTAGTTATTTGAATCAATTATAAATTGAACCCCGACTCGCTTTCCCCTTTCGCAAACAACAGAGAAGCTTCGCTCTGTTTTCTTTATTTGCTCATCACTGAAACTCTTCTTCTTCATTCGTTCTGCGATCAAACATTGCAAAAAACTCCTCTCATCACTCTTTCTATCTATTATGATTTGTTTGCCGTATTCTGTATTAATTACTTGTGTTTATCTCTCTGTCGCTCTTGGTTCATTATGTCTCCGCCATTGTCATCAACATCAAGATCAAGAAAAGAAGCATCAATTAGGTTTTTTAAACGAGAGAAAGGTCTTTTCAAGAAAGTTGTTGAGATATGTATACTATGTGGTGCGTAAATAACTATTACCGCTGCTCAACATCGCTGGCTTGTTACTCCTAATGGGGAGATTAGAAAGTTGTTAGAGCAAGAAGAGGTAGTGGAGTCACCATCATCATCATCATCACCGAAGGAAGTTGGGTTTCGGCAAGGACGGGATGAGGAGGCTGCGAAGCGATTTACACAAGAAAGAATTCAAGAACTGAAGAAGAAGAAGAAGAAGATGGACAATGCTATCAGTTGTTGTTCTTGATGAGGAGCTCGACAGTGTGTTTGATGATTCGACCTCTGCTACAGCTTCTCCTGATCTGTTCATGCTTTGTGACAATGATGATGAGATGGACATGCTTTGTGACAATGATCATCATCGACTATGGTTCGATCCATCTATCCTGGATTCTTCCCATTTTAACACTCATTCAATTCAATGATGTAATTGTGTATATTTTACTTTGTTTGTTTACTAAATTGATCTTCTTAATGCTTAATTACACATGTATCTCTGTTATTATATCATCTTCATGGATGCAAACCTCGCACTTCCTGCAGATAATGCACTAGCCAATATTATCTCCTCTTCTTCATCTTAATTAAATCTCTTGCAGCTCCAACTCGTACACTGTAACCAATCCAAATTCTTATCACGACTTAGTGTTTTTCTAACCCATTGATGCAATTTAGTTATGGCATAGTGCTTTGGAAAATGTTCCAAGTAGTAAATGCACAAATCAGGAGAAATTTTTGCCACTTATTGCATATTGTAATCTCTTATCTTAGTTTTCAGTACTTTTGAGAAATCTCTTCAAGTGCGTTTATGGAAGGTAATGTGTTCATGCAAAGTTGCTAACATTAATTATTTATTGTTTACATCCAATATGAATCCCAATGACAGTAATATCAGCTCAATTTTCCCTGAAAAAATTTCATTACCTGCGGTAATCAGCTAGTTCCAATTAGTTGCCACTTCTATTCATTAAGATTGCTCGAAGCTCATTTTGATTCCATATGAAACTTGCAAGGAACAACTATTGATTTCAAACACACTGCAGACGGACGGTTTATTACAGAAATTAGTAAATGCCGGAAAAAAAAAAACCTTACTGTGCTTTCCTTCTTATCACACACTCTGCTCAATAAATTGGTCTGAATGAAACGATGGTAGCATTCATATTTTCGCATTCTTTGGGACAGCCAAGAGAATCCCCTTGAGAGGATAAAGAATGGTCAGTTTGTATGATCTTGGCTATATCGCAGACAACTTTTGATATCCATTTTCCAAAGCGAAATTCTAATCCCCCATTCCCGTCACTGAACATCCCCTTGTCTTTTTGTAAATCCCGAATGCCCCTTCGAACAAAGCTATTCTCTTCTGTTTTGAATGATCCCAGCATGTATACGTCCGAAGTATCTGTCTTCCAACACAAAAAATGTGAATCCATTGTAAGCAATATTTAACCTAACCATGTTGTACAGTAGAACAAAATGTTACGCGTGTTATGTGCTTTTGGAACTCCTTGCAAGGAAACATTCAGATGCAAAGTCTCATTTAACTATGTAGTAATTGGACCTTGAGCAATCTTGTTTCATTCACATTCTTGCATTTACTTAGATTCAACCATCAATCTTTGGTAATTTACAACGAAATATCTATGCATGCAGTTGGTGGCAAACATATTGGAGCAGTTCACAGCAAGGATCTCTGCCGTAAGTGAAGTCCTCTTCCTCTCTATGTATATAAACGGCACGTATCTGCACTCTTTTGCTAACTAAAGTAAAAAAAAAAAACAAATAATTTGTAACTATTCTTTCAAATCATATACTGATTATGTGAATCCCAAATGTTAGGATAAATTTTTATCATTTTTATTGTTAGTCTTCGTGGAAGATCCAAGTATGTTGTAAAAGAGTATTCTAATAGCTAACTAGAAAATCAAATTAGCATAGAACAGGGATTGCAGTTCAATCCGGATATTAAACAACTAAAACTGAGTGGATCGATTCGTAATTTGTAAACTTGTAACCGAAGTTCATCATTGGCATTTGGCAAAAAGATTCAGGAATATGTGTATGCAGATATCCATTGTTGTATCACTAACCAATGCTAAGGCTAGAGTTGCATCCAATGTCGCAAAGACTCTCACTTCATACAAAATCAGTGAGCCAAGTACACCAACCTATGAATTTCCAGTAACAATCATGATATGTGAAGCAGAAGTGCCGATATTTCAACATCATTTTCTGGTATAAATCCCCATATATAATAGAAAATTTTTTTAATACTGACAAAATTTCAAAAGCAGCTATTGGTTAAACATCTTACTCTAAATGGTGTGTTTAATTATTATTATTTTTCTTTTTTGATTAATGATTATTGTTAATATTTCTGTACTTGCCCATTTACACACAAAAAAAAAACTTGTAAAATCAGACCCCATTCACTTAACTTCTTGTTCTAAGCCACCGACACCAGACAAAATAGCGATTATTCTGAAAGGTTAGTTTCAATAGACAATTCGCAGAGAAAGACACAAAAAATTCGCCCAAAACACAGAGAAACACCTCTGATGTTCAATTAAAATTGTTCAAATCAAAAGTATCTCTAAAGTCAGCCCATAAGTCGGGCTTTATAACTAAAATTCGTTATTATTAGAATTTTACCAAAAATAGCAAAATCTCAACAATCATGCCAAAACAAATACGTAATAAAAAAAATAATCTGCAAAAATCTGGCCCAAATCGGGTTCAAAATCACTTCCTAAACGATTAATGAAATATTACCATAAAAGGAAAAAAATTTACTAAAATTGTGGATTCGAAAGAGGAAACAGTGGATTTTGGCCTCAAAAGAGGTGCACCAAACATAGATCAGTGGCCACGATGTGCACACCAAAAAGAGCTTTCCGAAATAGGGTCATATGCGCAATTCTAATACTTGTAGCCAAAGTTATGGCCAAAATACTAAAACGCGCCTAAAACTACCCCAATTAGGAAAAGATCACAATTTCCTACAATCTTTTCGCTGATCTGCCAACTCAAGGTATCTCAGTGCCAACAACATGCTATCTGACAGCTCAGCATCATCTGACTCGGATTCTCTTGCATCAGTCGTTCCGGGTTGGAAAGAACTCATCCTCGAGTTCACAATAGCTTCATCGAAATTCACAAAACAAGGACTCAGGTGCTTTACATTAAAGACATTAGAAGTCCTCAAATGACTGGGGAGGCGCGGTCTGTAGGCGTTATCATTGATCTTCTGCAAGATCTCACAGGGTCCAATCTTCCGCTCCTTAAGCTTATTATACTCTCCAACAGGAAAATGATCACGAGTTAATACTGCCCAAACAAAATCACCAACATCAAAAAGTATCTGACGACGGTGACTATCGGCCTGAACCTTATACTTGGAATTACTCTCGTGAATGGCCAGCTCATTTGCTCATGGATACCCCGAAGATGTTCTGTCATCGCATCTACCTTGTGACACAAACGACCTACATGTGGAATAAAGGCTAAGTCAAGCACCCCGGGTGGATTCTTACCATAGACAATCTCAAATGGGCTCATTCCCGTGGTTTTGTTCTTCGACCTATTATAGAAAAATTCTACTTGAGGTAACGTCAAATCCCACTGCTTTGGTTTAGTTCCTGCCAAACTCCTCAAAATGTTCCTCGAACTCCGGTTCACCACCTTGGTCTGACCATCTATGAGACCCTAAGTGGGCAGACCTGGGGTGAGGACGAGGGTTTATATCTAAAATTCGTTATTATTAAAATTTTACCAAAAATAGCAAAGTCCCAATAATCATGCTAAAACAAAATACGTAATAAAATAAATAATCTTCCAAAAATCTGACCCAAATCGGGTTTAGAATCACTTCTTAAACAATGAATGAAATATTACCATAAAAGAAAAAAATTACTAAAATTGTGGATTTGAAAGGGGAAATAGTGGATTTTGGCCTCGAAAAGAGGTTATGCTTAGTGGCCACGACGTGCGCACCGAAAAGAGCTTTCCAAATTGGGGTAATATGCGCGATTCTGATACCCGTAGCCAAAATTATGGCCAAAATACCAAAATGCACCCAAAACTGCCCACTTAGGAAAATATCACGATTTCCTACCATCTTTTCACTAATCTGTCAAATCAAGGTATCTCATTGCCAACAACGTGTTATCTGACAGCTCAGCATCATCTGACTCGAATCCTTTTGCATCATATACTATGGTCAAACACTAACCAACACCTGATTCACAAAATAGTGAAATATATTTAGGGGGGTGTATTGTATATGGATTCTTATGGAATTGATAAATAATTTGAAAAGTCCATGGACTCTTTAAATTATCCACAGACTTTTTAAATTGTCCACGGACTTCTGCTGATTTCTTAAATCCATAGACTTTTGCTACAGACTTTCTAGAGATTTATGAAAATCCATGGACTTTGTATGAATGACTTTTATAGATTTCTAATTATTTGCAAGATAAAAAAGAAGTTTGTAAATAGTGATGAAACAAAAAAACGTCCATAAAATAGAGATACATGTGCTAAAAAAACTAGAAAAATAAAATGTCGTTAATTAACATCTTTAAAATAAGAAGTAAACATCCATAAAATTGTATTATGATCATTCTTCTCCTTCATGGTCATGGTCACTTTCTTCATTATCATTGTTAGCAACATTGATGTTTGCTTGAGCTGCTGCCCACATTTGATTAGCAATACTCATTCTCCATTGATTAGCATTTTCTCTTTGCTGCTCTTGGGTTTGAATATCATCACATTCAAAATTATCTTCATCATTCTCTACCGGATCATTTTCTGGTTCAGGAGGAAATTCTTGTCGCAGAAAATTATGCAATCCTGCACATGCCAAAACAAGCTCCGCTTGTGTCTTGTAAGGAAATGGTGGTGCTGATTTGAAATTGTAAACCGCGACTTGAATATTCAAATATTCTCTCAATTACGTTCCTCAATGAAGCATGACGAAGATTAAATAACTCAATTGCGTTGACAGGATGGTTTCCTGGACCGCCAAAATCTTTGAGATGATATCGAGTGCCACGAAATGGAGATAAAAATTGACGTCGGTTTGGAAATCCACAGTCTCCAAGGTAATATTTACCTGATCATAAAAAAATGTGCAATTAGTATGTTTATACTTTATACTATATGGTATATAATTCAATAAGTTTGCTGCATTTTTAATGCATGTAAAATTATACCTGATGGTATTTTGAGTCCATTTTGTCTAGAAATAGCATCATTTAACACTTTCGAATCATGAGCAGAACCCTCCCATCCACTAAGCACATATATGAATTGTAAATCAAAGTTGCAAGCTGCTAAAACATTTGGTGATAGTTCCCCATGACGGTTCCTGAATCTACTGACCTCACGTCCAACAACCGTTGCAGGAATATGTGTGCCATCAATAGCTCCAATACAATCTTGAGAAAAAAGAAAAATAATTACAACATATGTACAAAAAGAAGAAAGAACCAATATTAAAGCAATACAGTGATATAAATATTTGCTATAAAACTTTACATTGCGTACCTTAAAGAAAGGATAAAACCTTGTACTTTTCTCTTATGTTAGGTGGTGTGGTATCAGGTAGCGGTGGTTTAGCCATGAACACTGGAGCTATTGTATCAAGCTCTTCAAGATTTTGTTGAAACTTCTGCTAACAGTGAAATGAGATCACTCGAATACCATTCGAGGTTCACTATATCGATTGTTTTGACCGACAACTAGTAAAAAGGTCGCAAGCATTTCTTCAAACACAAATATATCTAATACTCCGTAGAGGTGTTTTCTCTTGTATGATGACACATAATTTTCGAAACACTTCAGGATACATTCTGTAGACATCCCGAAAGATATGTGGGTCTCCATCCAATAACTTATTCATGTATATGTATCCATTTGATGTCACCGGTCGTCGAGTCAATGGACGTCTAATACGTTCATCACTTATATTGGGCACAAGATTATATAGCACATAAATCACTGCTTGTATTGCCGTTAATAAAATTCTCATGGCCTTGTAAAACTCTTCATCCTGTTCATCAACTCCATAGATATCCATTTCACAGATTGTTATCAAAGCAAGTACCTGAATAAGGTCATTATATATTCATAATAATCGCCTATTTGAATGCAATTAATTGTTAAGGACTTAAACCAAATATATTAGACATTAGAAAACAAGACATGTATCTGACAAAAAAAAAGATAACCAGGCAGGTAATGACATGAAAAATCGCAATCCAACATTCAACAAATCAAATCATTCAACACAACCAAATTAAAAATCATTACTTGCAAAATGAAATCAACACACAGTATTTAGCCTTATGCATATAAAAAAGTATCAAACTACATGACTTAAAATCCAAATGGCCTATAGCTTATTAACTTTATGCATCCCTTTGTGCCCAAGTGATCCAGTCAAGTCTTTGGTCTGGACTCATCTTCAAGAAGGTGTCTTGTTTTGTTTAGTGTTAAGAAAACTAAGCGCAAAAAACTGAGCACCATTATTCAATCCTGGGGTCTCTTGAATAGCAATCCAACATTCGCTGTTCGTTGATTCTCTTGAGTAGCTACCCCTTTTGAGTTGCTACTTTGTTCATAATCAGCTCTACTTCTTTTGGCATTAGCTCTGCTTTGTGGTGCATCATTTGCATTTTCAGTTTGCACAAATGCATTGTTGTCTTGATCAAAGACCAAGTCATCCATGCACCAATTCCCAAGATCCATTTCCTTCTTCATCATATGTTGTGGCATCTGTATCATCACCTAGACCTATTGACCCCATCCCAGTTGCAGTTCCATTACCAACTGCAATCTTCAAATCCTCATAGTCTGCAAAAGTTTCTGACTGAAGTGCGCATGCGCTGGATGTGACTAAAAAAAAGATTCAAAATATAAAGAAAGTTAATATGTTAAAGAGTCAAAAAATTAAGCTGTAAAATAGAATAAAAGTTCAAGATATTTAACCCACCTTCAAATAGTCTGCCCATACTTCATCAGGCGCAGTGAATCTCTTTGTGATCGGGTCCCATCCAAACCCAGAATTGTGGCGCATAAGCTGAGAGTAATTGTTGTATTGCTTCTTAACCATTTCACTCGGCTTTGATATTGACTATAAGTTATCTCCTTACTAATTTTCTCCTTAAGTTTTGGAAGTAACTTTGCCTCTACGGTTGTTTTACTTATAACACCATTAATATCCCTGAAACCCAAGCATTGCACCTTCAACCATGAGCTGGAGGCAAAGCATTGCTCTCTTCCACGGTCCAAGTTTTATAATCTTTTCGTTTACCGTTACCTTGTGAATCTCCCATCTATATATTACAACAGATATTTTATGAAGCAAATATATGCTACTACATCAGACACAACTCGAAATTAGTTTCATTCCTCTATATAATTACTACATGCATGAAAGGTAATCTATCATACATGAAGCACATGAAGCATGTATGATTAAGCCTATATATATATATGCTATAAGTTGTGAAAGCCAAGTTAGCTGATGTTGCTTAGGGAGAAGATAGAGAAGAAGGAGCAGGGTAAAAGAGGTTTATTTTGAAGTTGTTTGGTTTGCCACTGATGCTTTAACACCCATGTCCAATTGCCACCTACTCTAAAATGTTAGCTATAAGAAAGGTAAATGTAGATATAGCATAGATAAAGATAGGGGCCTATGGACAATGGGATTCACTCATACAACCTCTTGTTTTGACCAAAGTGAAAAGACAAGAAATGAGCTGGTAAATTAAGGCCAAAATTTTGATTGTATCATTGAACCGTAAGCTGAGATGATGACCTTTTTATGAACCAAAGAATTTTCAGAGTATTGTGGCTCAGTATTCATTATGGCCATTTGTTCATCTTTCATGTTCTTAGCTTGCATCTTTAGTACTTGAGGCTGCTAGTTCCCCTAATTCAGAATGAAGTTTTGTATAACATCCCACTATATATGACATGGCCTGGTCATTGTTAAACAAAGCATGCATCGAATATGTTAATAATGGAAATGCCCTCCTGTATCTCATAACAAGAATTCAGGGACTTAATAGAGAGATAATGGGTCTGAAAGAACCCTATGAATTGTGGCATTAAACTGTGCGAATGTTCTGAGGAAGATAATTGAGATTGCTTCCTCTATGTAGCCATGCCTTCCATATACATTGTATAGACACATGGCTCCTCTCAAACTCAACATGCCCTCTATGCTGGGGAACCCTTTTTACCCCTGGCCTTCAATTGAAACCAGTATTTGATTGGCCATGTTACAACCTCTTAATCAACTCCGAATCAGCTCCAAATCAGACCTTGAATCAACTTTTTATTCAGCCCTGAAACAGTCTCTTCATGCCTTGATTCAGACCCTAAAATAGTCCTAATTCAGCCATCTTCATGCCCTGATTTAGCTCTGAAACAGTCCTTTGAAAACCCCGTTGAACAACCCTTGAAACTGCTCCGAATCAGACCTGAAACAACGCCCTGATTCTACCCTTAAAACAACTCTCAATTAGACCTGAAACAACTCTGAAATCAGACCTGAAAGAAACCGCCAAATCAGACCTGAAACACCCCACAAATCAACCCTTGAAACAACTCCGAATAAACCTCTTTTATGCCCTCCCCCAAAATGTTTCTCTCCTCCCCTTAAACCCAGTATTTGATTGGAGAATGGAAGTAGAAGAGTTGTTTCGATTGTGGTGTTGTAGAAAAGACATCTTCCATCATCTCCTCGCTTCTCTCATCTCATCGAGAGAGAGAGTTCGAAAAGAACTTCAAAACGATGGAGAGCGAGCAGCGAGCTTTGCAAGTCGACCTTCCAGGCTGGCGTTGTGTTTGTTTAATTTTGATTTCTTTTATGTGACAGTGGTGGTGAGAAGAAGACGGTGAGCATTGTTCAAGTTGATTTGCAGAGGAAGGGAAGAAGTAGAACCAGAGAGAGAAAGACAGAGAGAGGTAAAGGTCTGAAACCACTTTCCTCCCTCCACTCTCCTTCATTGTTTCAGAGAGTCCTAGAGGTAAAGGTCTATGTCTCTTACTCCACACAAAGGGAGGCAACAACAAAAAACCCTCCCTTCTTGTACGGATACATCAAGATATTTATTTGTGAATATGTTTATATCAAAACATTGTTACAGTAAACTTTCAACTTCCATTAAACAATAATACAATGCAATTGCACTGATTACGTATTCACAGCTTCAGAAATCCACTAAACGAATAATTTACAATGGGGGTATCCTAGAAACACTATGCACCAATGCAGTAAACGAATCCACTTTAGAAATCCGATGAAACATAAAACAAGTACATACTATCATGCTCCTTCGATTTGAGGATAGCAGTGACGAAAGAACAAATGGGTTATTTAGAACATGTGCTATTGCAAAGATAGAAAAAAAACAATTGAGGAAAATAAAAGAGGACTGAAAAACCAACCTTCTTTAGTGGCTGGCACACAGAGAAACTAATTTTGGCGCAGATTCTTTTTCACGTTGAAGATCCTCTTGAGTAGTGAGGCTGGAGTAAACTTATCCTGAAACTGTTGTTATTTATACCTAACACTTACAAAGTCCCATCGAGAAATCCGATGATTTTCGTAAATCCAATAAATCATGAAGATACTTTTGGAAATACCCCTAAAACCTTGTGTGGACTTCTGAAAATCCATATTGAACCCGACTACCCCATAGACTTTGTGTATTTCAGAAAGACTTTTTAAAATCCTGCATTGAATACCCATAGACTTTTGTGGACTTTTTAAAATCCAGATTGAATACACTTGGATTTTCAAAATCCATGGAATTTATTAAATTGCCCACAAAATCCAGATACAATACACCCCCCTTAGTTATTTTTGCTAGTGTTGTCCTTGGTAGTAGAATTCACGCTCTTGGAATCTGAAAAACCTATTGGTGAACTTCTCTTGTGCACCTACCAGATTGCAGCATGCTACTGGTGTTGCCTCTGTAGCGAGGGTGAAAAGTACCACCTTCATTTCCAACCACCATTGAGTTGCAACTCCAGCCAGTAACCAACCGTAATGATCTTAGAATCTGAAGAACCCGTTGGTGAAATTATCTGTACACCTCAAACTTGTGGCATGCTCCTATTCTTGCATCTGTGGTACGAAGACAAAAAGTATCAGCTTCATTTCGAACCTTCATGGAGTATGAGTTGCAGCCAATAACCGACCTTGATGGTCTAATCTTGCTTCCACAGTAAGGGTGAGAAGTATCTTCATTTACAGCCATCATTGGGTCGCATCTCCAGGCACTAGCCAATCTTGATGATCTTAGGGTGTGTTTGGCTGCATGGAATCTTATTCCCTGAGAATCCATGAGCGGAACACTTAAATCTAAGCTAATTTGAGGTTTACTCACCAGTTCACCGCTTAGATTTTGTGATTAATAGTGAGAATGAACATTGAAATCACATGCTTTGGATGGACCAAGGAGTGTGATTCTCATGCTCATGACATTTCCACTGTTGATCACAAAATTTAATGGTGGATTGGTGAATGAACCTCAAATTAGCTTAGATTTAGGTGATCTCCTCATGGATTCTCGTGACATAGGATTCCATGCAATCAAACACACCCATAGAATTTGAATAACCCATTGGTGAAGTTTTTTGCACATCTCAAGTTTGTGGCATGCTCCTTTTTCTCTTTCCCTTTTTCCTCTCTTTTCTTCTCGTCAAAAGCATGTTGCAATAGCAACAGGGACGTCGCTGCCCTACCATCACCTCCTCTCTATTTTTTTCTCCTTCGCCCTCACACAGGCCTCCACGAGGATGGAATTTGGCCTTCGCGTTGACCTCTGTGAGCGAGGAACCCGTTCTCTTAAAGGGTTAAATGGGAGGAAAAAAAATCGCCCTCGCACATACCTCCACAAGGAAGGGTTCCCCACTCGTAGAAGTCAAAGCGAGGGTGAAAATTTTGCCCTCGTCTCAACCTTTGCAAGGACGAGTTTCATCCTCACACGGGTTGAGGCGAGAGCAAAAAATGGGGTTGAAAAAATAAGAAGAAATTAGGAAGAAAAATGGCCCTGCCTCGCCCTGTCGATCGCCCTCTCCCTCACCCCTTGTCTCGATATTAGGGTGATAGATAAGATGAGGATAGAAATAATAGGGGAAGAGGTAAAGAATGATAGATAATGAGATAAATAATAAGAGGGCGAGGCGGGGTGGTGCGGCCGGCAGTGAGTGTTGTTGTTGTTCTTGAAAATAAATAATGAGAGGGAATAAAGGAACTCCTTTTATTAGGGGTGTCCTTTAGGAAATTAAAATTTTTAATAAAAATAAAAAATAAAAAAGATGGTGGTGTCAAAAAGTGTGGTCTATAACAAATGGTAGTCATTGCTTTCAATAGCAAAGAGGACTAGTCCAATTAAGCTGAAACTTTGACAAAATATTCCATATGTTCTTTTACGCATTCTCTTTAGAACAGAACCACAAATAGCATCTATGAAAGGGGTAAAACTGTAAATTGACCCAAACTTGGACAAAAGTGGCTCACTGGCCTAGCTGCCTAAAATTTGGGGGGGGGGGGGGGGTGGAATACAACTCAAATAAACCAATTTAAAAGCATAGTATATGTCTAATCATATCATGGTTTAACTTTTAACGCATATCTTGAGGAAAGCATGTCGAAGACTTATTAATTCATACAGTTCCTAAAAAAAATTAAGCTTAGATGGGTTAGCAAAAAGCGTAGTTAATGTGCAAGTTGTTGTAAA